>JANJGK010007541.1:0-22500 GCA_039081455.1 Macrobrachium rosenbergii | reverse complement strand
AAATGTTTTCTGTTTACCCTTTTTTTGTTTTTTTATTCTTCATTGTAATGATTAATTACATAAATACACACAAACACACGGATAAAGAAGAAGAAGAAGAAGAAGAAGAAGAAGAAGAAGAAGAAGAAGAAGAAGAAGAAGAAGAAAACACATGCAAATTAAACAATAGGAATAAATTCTGATATAGAAATGTTTTCTGTTTACCCCCTTTTTTTTTGTTTTTTTATTCATTGTAATAATTAATTACGTAAATACACACAAGATTATTCTAAGTAATTTTCTATACAATTCCTGCAGTACAGAATGTTAATTGATCATCTAGTTACTAGGATAGTCACCCCAATAAAATTGATTGATTGATGGAACCATACATAAACTGTACCGTGTCGTATGGAATGGAGTGGAATGGAACATAGAGTTATTCCAAAGGGCAGGCATTGGGACCTATGAGGCCATTCAGCGCTGGAAAGGAAATTGAGAGTAGGTAGGTTTGAAAGTCGTGACAGGAGAAAAACCTCAAAGCAGTTGCATTTTGAAATAATTGTTAGAGAGGGTGGATAGCAAAATGGAAGAAAGTTAAAAGATGCTGATAATAATTCAATTATTGATGACGTTCTCTTGTGTCCCTAATTTCCCTGATTCATTTCAATAACTAATGTGAATTCTACTTCTTATTATGGTGAAAATGTTTTACTTGTGATATGTTTGGGTAAGTAAATGAAGGTTTTTTTTTGGGGGGGTGTATTTTTTTGGGAAAAATTTTTTTCTTGATATTTTTAGATAAGCAAATTATTACTATAAATGATCTGTTTTTTTTTTTTTAGTTTTTCAGGGAAAATGTTTTTTTAATTTCTCGATATATTTATTACAGTAAATGAACTTTTTTTTGTCTTTTTAGGGGAAAATGTTATTCTTCTTGATATATTAAGATAATAAAATTATTATAAATAAACGGTTTTTTTAGTTTTTCGGGGAAAAATTTTGTTTTTTACTTCTCGGTATATTTATTACAGTAAATGAACGGTTTTTCGTTTTTGTCATTTTCTGGGAAAATGTTTTTTTCTTGACATGTTCAGATGAGGTAATTATTACTATAAAATGAACGTTTTTTGTTTCTTTTTCGGGGAAATATATTTTTTTTTATTTCTCGATATATTTATTACAGTAAATGAACGTTTTTTGTCTTTCTGGGAAAATGTATATTTTCTTGATATATTAAGATAAGCAAATTTTTACTATATAAATGAACATTTGTGTGTCTTTTTCGGGGAAAAATTTTTTTTTATTTCTCGATATATTTATTATAGTGAATGAACGTTTTTTGTGTCTTTTTAGGGGAAAATTATTTTTTTCTTGATATTTTAAGATCAGCAAGTTATTACAGTAAATGAACACTTTTTTTGTGACTTTTTCGGGGAAATTTTTTTTACTTCTCGATATATTTATTACAGTAAATGAACTTTTTTCTGGGAAAATTTTTTTAATTGATATGTTTAGATAAGCAAATGATTACTATAAATGAACGCTTGTTTGTGTCTTTTTAGGGGGAAATGTTATTTTTTATTTCTTGATACTTTTATTACAGTAAATGAACGTTTTTTTCTGTGTCTTTCTGGGAAAATGTTTTTTTCTTGATATGTTTAGATAAGCAAATGATTACTATAAATGAACGTTTGTGTGTGTCTTTTTCGTGGAAAATTTTTTTTTATTTCTCGATATAGTTATTACAGTCATTGAACGTTTTTTGCGTCATTTTAGGGGAAAATATTTTTATCACTTGATATCTAAGACAAGCAAGTTATTACAGTAAATGAACATTTTTTTTCTGTGAATGGAATCATTTACGCCAAGTTATTGTTCGAGGAGGGAAATTTATATTGGCCAGCCTTTTTGAAAACCCGGTGTAGGGGGGTGTGGTGTTTTCGTAAGGGTCTCTTCTTCTCGGATTTTTCTGGGGGAATTTATGGCTGGCGCGTGTACAAAGGAAGACATTAATTACAAAACTCTTTTTGGAATATAAGAAGAAGAAGAAGAAGAAGAAGAAACCCCCACAAATCAAATCCTCCCATTACTCAAAAGCGCTAGGAAAATATGGCGGAGATTTCCCTCTCTAGAGCCCCGGGGACGAAAGTCCGCGAGTGAGCGGAGACGAGACGCGAGAAGACGGTTTCCAGAGGTCTGGAAGCCCTTCCAGTCCACACAGACACACACACCTTCCCATACACCTTCCTTCCCTTGGCCCAACCAGTAGCCTTTCCCTCCCCTACCCCTCCCCTACCCTTCTCTCCCCCCCCTTCTCCCCGACCTCCAGAAATGTAAACATTGCTCCTGGCTTCTTCTTCTTCTTCTTCTTCTTCTTCTTCTTCTGCGTCGCCTACGGGTTGGTTTGGGCACTTGGGAGAGGAATCGAGGAATCGAAGTCATTTTTACCTGGGCTGTCATTATCTCTCTCTCTCTCTCTCTCTCTCTCTCTCTCTCTCTCTCTCTCTCTCTCTCTCTCTCTCTCTCTCATATACTTCTGAGTAGTATATTTCCTCTTCGACCCTTGTTCTTTCATTCTCTAGTTAATATCTTCACTTTTGGTATTGAATATAAGTATAATCGATGTGTTTCTAAGAATATTTAATATTGCAAATTGTAAAATATATGGAGTTACAGGTTTCAAATTATTATTATTATTATTATTATTATTATTATTATTATTATTATTATTATTATTATTATTATTATTATTATTATTATTATTATTTGAAGGAAATAGACCCTCTCTTAAGCAGGTCTTATTGGAAAGGATGGCTGTATTATGCGAACGAGATAAATTCGCATGATACAGCCATCCTTTTCAATATTATTATTATTATTATTATTATTATTATTATCATTATTATTATTATTATTATTATTATTATTATTATTATTATTATTATTATTAAAATTTTGCATAGATGCACATGCGCCTTGGAAAGCTTTGCATTGCTTATAAACATCGGAGAATGAATAAGATTAATAGTTTTACGCAGAATTGAAGTATTAACAAGTATGTAGCTTTAACAAGTATTTAGTTGATATATTAGAATTAAAACGCAATGCTTATTTTCATTAACTTACGGTTATTTCTGTGGGCTTTAATTATTTTGTATTGTTTTTTTCAATTTCGCCGTGAACTTGTGAATTTTTAAGCACTTTAAGATCATTTGTAATAATTCACACATTTTTATTTACGCCGTAAACCCTTGAACTAATAAGGTCTTTAAGATCATTTGCAATAAATTCTTTTGTTTTTCATTTACGCCGTCGACCCTTGAACTAATAAGTACTTTTAAGATCATTTGTAGTAAATTCATTCATTTTTCATTTACTCCGCGAAACCTCGAACTAATAAATACTTTAAGATCATTTGTAATGATTCATTCATTTTTCATTTACACCGTCAACCCTTCAACTAATAAGTACTTTAAGATCATTTGTAATCATTCATTCATTTTTCATTTACGCTGCAAACCCTTGAACTAATAAATACTTTAAGATCATTTGTAACCATTCATACATTTTTCATTTACGCCGTCAACCCTTGAACTAATAAGTGCTTTTAAGATCATTTGCAATAATTCATTCATTTTTCATTTACGCCGCAAATCATTGAACTAATAACTACTTTAAGATCATTTGTAGTAATTCATTCAATTTTCATTGACGCTGTAAACCCTTGAACTAATAAGTACTTTAAGATCATTTGTAATAATTCATTTTTCATTTACGCCGTAAATCATTGAACTAATAAGTACTTTTAAGATCATTTGTAATAATTCACTCATTATTCATTTACACCGTCAACCCTTGAAATAATAAGTACTTTTAAGATCATCTGTAATAATTCATTCATTATTCATTTACGCTGTAAAACCTTGAATTAATACTTCAAGATCATTTGTAACAATTCATTCATTTTTCATTTACGCCGTCAACCCTGGGATCATTTGTAACAATTCTTACATTTTTCATTTACGCCGTCAACTCTTGAACTAATAAGTACTTTTAAGATCATTTGCAATTATTTCATTACATTGCTAATGATTACCAATGTCATAATGCTTATCGGATAATTTGTGTGTTAGCATTCTTTATTCGCAACGTAAAGACAAAAAAAGAAAAACAAACGCAGCATAATGTCAGAGAATTGCAATGTACAACTGCACGCTAATAAGCCAACCATTGCCAGCCTGCTCAACACTGTAATGAGTTTGCAACATGCTACCACGTATCTCAGCGCTTTTTAACTAATAAAAGAAAAGTAGCTGAGAATTAATTAAAAAACTTTTTTTTTTGGTTTTTGTAATTATCGAAATAGACATGTGAGGAGCGTATATTATACAAGTCTACTGTTTATCTGGGTGAAAAACGGTTGGTAAGTTAAGATATATTTATATTTTTTTGTAATTATTGACGATTGTATTGCATGTTGGCAACTTAAAAAAATATATATATATATATACAGTGTATATATATATTATATATATGTATGTATATATATTATGTATATATATATATATATATATATATATATATATATATATATATATATATATATATATATATATATATATATATATATATATATATATATATATATATATATATATATTGTAATTATCGGAATAACAACGTGACGACTGTACCACACTTCTGTACTCATAACCTACGTAAATTACAGTCAATAACGTCACGATTACCGGAATTTAAATTTCTGGCGAGGCGCCCCGCCCCCACAAATTCCTTAAACCCGTCATTTCTCCACCTTAAAACGAAATTAGCATCCCCCCCCCACAAAAAAAAAACCCGGACAGCCCCACACTGAAAAACGGCGACGTGATTGCCTGCCCCGTCGGAATAAATGCAAATCGGCGCACAGCTCACCTGAAGAGGCCGAGTTCGCTCCCTAACACGCGCGAACTTCCGCCGTAAATCTGGACCGACAAACTACTACTACTAGCCGGCGCTAGTTTGGAATGCGTCGGGAACTAAATAGTAGCAGCGGAGGATTCCTGTCGGGAATTTCCTCTTGGAATTTTTTTCTGGTAAGCTTGGGTAAGGTTCTTCTCTCTCTCTCTCTCTCTCTCTCTCTCTCTCTCTCTCTCTCTCTCTCTCATACACGCTGCTGTTTTGTGCGAGGTAATCGTAAAATTGAGCCGTATAAGAAAGCCCTTTTTTTTTTTTTTATTGGAGAATATAATTCCTACAGAATCGCTCTCTCTCTCTCTCTCTCTCTCTCTCTCTCTCTCTCTCTCTCTCTCTCTCTCTCTCTCTCTCTCAGCTTTTTTTTTTTTTGGGTTCATTTAAGGTACTCTTCATTAAGTGGAGAATGTGAAGACTCTCTCTCTCTCTCTCTCTCTCTCTCTCTCTCTCTCTCTCTCTCTCTCTCTCTCTCTCTCTCTCTCTCTCAGATGTCTTAGCGCGAGGTAATTACAATTATGAAAGTTTTTAATTATTGGCGAATATGAAGATTCCTCTAGGCGGCTGTTCTAGGTACGCTTAGAATTTGGACACCTATAGATGTTTGTAGGTAGGATTAAATAACAAGGTATGAATGCTTGTAAGTGCTCACCAAGATGATTCACAATTTAAAAATTCTGATATATATATATATATATATATATATATATATATATATATATATATATATATATATAACAATGCATATTTTTGGCTTTTTATTGCTTTTCTTATTTGTTTATCGAAATCTGCCGCAGGCAAAACTGTGGTCAGCGTGATGGCTGCTTGGTTGAATATATGGAATCTGTGTCTTAAACCTTGGGCAGCAAAATATAAATTGCATATTAAATTGATATGTTTGCAGTTCATCAGGGCCAAACAATATATAAGTTGCATCTTATACTGATATTTGTTTACAATGCATCAGAGCCAAGCAAAATATAAGTCGCATCTTAAACTGATTTGTTTACAATGAATTAGAGGCAAGCAAAATACAGGTCGTATCTTAAACTGATTTGTTAACAATGAATTAGAGCCAAACAAAATATAAGTGGCATCTTAAAATGATTTGTTTACAATGAATTAGAGCCAAACAAGACAAGTTTAATTTTAAATTGATCTGTTTACAATGCATCAGAGCCAAACAAAATCTAGGTTGCATCTTAAAATGATTTGTTTACAATGATCAGGGCCCAAACAAACTATATGTTGCAGCTTAAACTGATATTTGCTTGCAGTGCATCAAAGCCGAAAAATATAGGTTGCATCTTAAACTGATATTTGTTTACAGTTCATCAAAGCCGAACAAAATATAGGTTGCATCTTAAAATGATTTATTCACAGAGCATCAAAGCCTGCCCCCATCCGCACATAAACAAAAGAATCCGTTTCTCTCCATATCAACGGTTCCATCGTGAGTGCCTCTCCCATAATTAGCAGATAATACCTCCACAAAAAAAGTAAGTAAACAAAAAATAATAACAATTAGAAAAGAGAATATTCTCGATAGCGAGACCGTGGTAATGGAACTGGCTATTGAATAATCAGATTCTCTGTCTCCACCGATTTCTGCTTCCTCTACGCCCAGTTTTATCTGATAAGGGGAGCGCCTCGCCCCCATTGTCGGGAAACTTACAAAAGGAAATGGGAGAGAAAAAAATGATAAAGAAATAAAAAAGAACTGTTGCGAAATTATCTATTGGAAGCGGAAGTAAAGAAAATGTGGTGAGTGGGTTGAGGAATAAAGGAATTAATGAATCGATTGTGTGTGTGTGTGTGTTTGTATACATACATGTTCTTACTTGTAAAAAGAATTTGAAATTTCTTATTTTGCCTCATATTACCATTATAGCACAGTATATCAAGGAGTGTGGCTTTTGGCCAACGAAAGAATTTTAACCGAAAAGTTATTCAACTCATTATTGTTAAAAAGTATAATGCGCATCATTGTTAAAAAAGTATAATGAGCATTCGAGAGGAAACAATAAAAGCAAATTGTAAAATGAAATAAAAACCTTTTTTTTATTGAAAATAACCAATAATAAGCAACTAATTCCTTGCACAACTGTTATTATTAATCTTTTGTTGGTAAACTCTTCCGTTATCTCAATCTGGAATTCAGTTAAGTGTAATTATTTTTTTTTTTACGAGATAATCGAGTTTGATTATTTCCTTAATGGGTATCGAAGAGCTCTTTGCCTGTTGTTTGAGAACTTAATGTTTATTTATTTAATTATATATTTTTACGAGTTTATGTATGTATGTATGTTTGTGTATTTGTTTATTTATCCATTTATTTACAGCGAGATTACACGTATTTAGATAACAAAGTAATTTTTCTTAACATATAAATTTTGGTAGATATGATATTTAATTATTTACATATATATATGTAAATATATATATATATATATATATATATATATATATATATATATAATATATATATATATATATATATATATATATATATATATATATATATATATATATATATATATATGCATAAGTATATCTTAGTTTAACCAGACCACTGAGCTGGTTAACAGCTCTCCTAGGGCTGGCCCGAAGGATTAGACTTATTTTTACGTGGCTAAGAACCTATTGGTTACCTAGCAACGGGACCTACAGCTTATTGTGGAATCCGAACCACTTTATGACGAGAAATGAATTTGTATCACCAGAAATAAATTCCTCTAATTCCTCTTTGGCGGCTCGGAGAGTCGAACGCTGGGCCAACAGCGTGCCAGTCGAAATCTCTACCACTCCTCCAAAGAGGAACTTATATATGCATATATATCTATATATATATACATACATATATACATAATTTATAATATATAACATGTATATGTATGTATATATGCACATATATATATGTATATATATATATTTTTTTTTACTTATTTACGCGAGGTTTGCACATTTTTTTAATGTTTCGTTATTGAGACCATTCGATAGCAAGGTATTATTTTTAATCTTAAATTCCATCGCTAATTATAGACTTACTTTTGATCCTCCCGTCTACTTTATTTAGGAAGTTCGCCCCCCCCCCCAGTCCTACTATTCTCTATAAGCATTCCAACGAGATAAGAGAGAGAAAGAGAACAGGACCATCCAACAACAGCACCCAGCGCGGTCGAGCCATCAGATCGAGCTGCCAGATTGAGCCATCAGATCGTGCCGTCAGATTGAACCATCAGATCAAGCCACTAGATCAAGCCATGAGATCGAGCCATGAGATCAAGCCACCAGCTCGAGCCGTCAGGTCGAACCATCAGGTCGAGCTATCAGATCTAGCCCACAGATCGAGCCGTCAGATCAAGCCATAAGAGAAAGCCACAAGATTGAGCCACTAAATCGAGCCATCAGATGGAACCACCAGATCAAGCCACCAGATCGAGCCATAAGATCGAGCCACCAGCTCGAGCCATGAGATCAAGCACCAGATCGGTTTTTCATTCGAAGCGGAAGAGTCTAGAATGCTCCCCAGTTACAAGAGGTCCTGGCGATGATGATGATGATGATGATGACGATGATGATCAAGCCTGTTTCAACTCCCGCTCACCCACAGAGGCCAAAACTGTACCGACCTGCGGAGGATTTCCGTCCGCGGGAGCCGCGGCGGAATGCGGAATGCGGACTCCGCGCCTGTTGTGGAAGTTACATGACTAATGACGGCCGAGGAGCGTCCTTATCGGGAAACCACCTGTAATGGAAAGCCTGTGTTGCCTTGCCCGGTTTTGCCCCTTAATGAACATCTAATTAAAAAAGGGCCGACGACAATTTCCTGCCTGTATATTGGAAGCTGACGTCCCAGTTTTCCCAGATGATGATGGGAAGGAAGGATAGGGGCGGCCCATCCTGAAATCCGATCCCCCTCGGGGGAACTGGGCCTATTCTCCCACCGTCCTTTCTCCCCATATACCTCCCTCCCTTCTCCCCCACACATCCACCTCGACCCCTCTACCCAATTCCCAATTTCAAATGATCCGTCCAGATAGTTTTATAAAGTAAGCTTTGTTTGTAAAGCCTTTTCTAATACAAGTTGGGCTTTTTCTTTTATAGATAGTAATGGAAGGTAAGCCTTGTTTGTTTTTATAGAAAGTAAATGAAAAGTAAGCCTTGTTTGTAAAGCCTTTTCTAATACAAGTTGGCCTTTCTTTTTATAGAAAGTAATGCAAAGTAAGAAAGGTAAGGCTTGTCTTAAGACTTTTCTAATGCAAGATGGCCTTTTCTTTTATAGAAAGTAAAGAAAAGTAAGCCTTGTTTGTAAAGCCTTTTCTAATACAAGTTGATCTTTTCTTTTATAGAAAGTAATGAAAATTAAGCCTTGTTTGTAAGCCTTTGCTAGTACAAGTTGGCCTTTTCTTTTATAGAAAGTAAAGAAAAGTAAGCCTTGTTTGTAAAGCTTTTTCCAATACAAGTTGGCCTTTCTTTTTATAGAAAGTAATGCTAAGTAAGAAAGGTACGCCTTGTTTGTAAGCCTTTTCTAATACAAGTTAGCCTTTTGTTTTTTAGAAAGTAAGCCTTGTTTGTAAGCCTTTTCTAATACAAATTGGCCTTTTCTCTTATAAACCTTAAATGTTAGAAAAAACAAATGACTTTTTACGTGACATTAATTAAAAAATCATTCACGATGACACAAAACTCATCAAGAGACTAAAGGATTCTTTCTTCCGTGAAAGACTGAGGGTATATATACATGCTTTATGCAGAAATTACTTGAAAAAAATAATTAATTTGGTTCCATTAAAACTACTAAAAATCAAGAAAAAGGTCCCTTCGTATTGTAAGCAACTTATGCAAGTTGGAAGGCCCCTTTCACTTATAAAAAAGCGAAGTGTGTGTGTGTGTAAGTGGTTTTATTAAGTTGATGGTGAACTATCTGTGATGTTTACTTCATAATCTCCGAGATCTGTTGAATATGAATTTCCTTTGTTTTCTGACGATCAACTTTCTAGAGGAGAGTTCAATCCTGGGGGCATCAGCAATTTCCAGGGGGGGGGGGGCCGCCGGAGAGAGCCCCAGGGAAAAATTTTAAATTCTCTAATTGTATCCACTATTCTCTTGACAAGAGTCGCTAAGAAGCAGTGTCAAGTATCTCACTAATTCATTCTCAAAAGAATAAAAACTCCCCCCTTTTTTTTCTCTTTTTTTTTTTTAATTTTTCCTTTAAATCTGGGAGGGAATTTTAGAGGGGGCGTGGTAATAAAAAGGTTAAGAACCACTGCCTTAGAAAGTACACTGTATATACTGTACATAGAGAGTAGTTCTTGGTGTAATATTTTCAGATGTACTACAGAACTTCTGCCGCGGTACTATGGCCGGTAGCATCGTATGGCGCTTGTCAAACATAAAGTGAAATTTATAACTTTCAAAAGCAACTACTGGTAGCTGAAAATTTTCTGCTAATGTTGTCTATATTATTATTATTATTATTATTATTATTATTATTATTATTATTATTATTATTATTATTATGAGAAATTGTATGATCGGTTTTAAAAAGCACAGACATTTGAACACTTTAATACCCTGATGAAAATATTGATTGCGTGAATCCGTGCTTGTCATAATGAAAGAAAGGTATTTGTGCTTTCGTTTACCATTTCCCTCCAGTCTTTCTAAGAGTTTTTTTTTTGGTAGGTGTTTGCGAATTAAACCCCAATATTATTAAGTTTGAACTTAGCATTGCATCTACAAATATTTATTTGACGCGTGTACGTAAATGTACTTTTAATATTTGCGTTGAATGTAACTGTTTATGGGTTTTATATTTATAATGATAACAGAGCAGTATCGACCTTTGAAACCTGATAAAAGCAGAAACTGGAGAGAAATTATATTCAGAAACATATATTTTGATTATAATTGCTTTGCAGTTTGTGTGTGTTTTTTTTTTAAGTTTCAAAGGTTGATACTTACCTGTTATCAATAAACATAAACTGGAGAGCAATTATATTCAAAAGCATAAATTTTGATTATATTTGTTCTCCAAAATATGCTTTTGAATGTAATTGCTCTCCAGTTTTTTTTCAAGTTTCAATGGTCGATACTGATCTTTTATCAATAAACATAAACTGGAGAGCAATTATATTCTAAAGCATAAATTTTGATTATATTTGTTCTCCAAAATATGCTTTTGAATATAATTGCTCTCCAGTTTTTTTTTTTTTTTTTACTGTTCAAAGGTAGATAACAGGTCAGTATCGACCTTTGAAACTTAAAAAAAAAAACTGGAGAGCAATTATATTCAAAATTATATATTCAAAAGCATATATATTTTGAATATATTTTTTCTCCAATTTATGGCTTTTTTCAAGTTTTATGTCAATTATTTTGTTTATTAATATTTACGCCCACAATCAGTGGAAGATGCTTTTCTAAGTAATTCGCAGGAAGCGTTAAAATAAGAAGCATATATTGGTAAGTTTTTTCTCAGGACAGGGACACAAATTTAGTCAGTATACGAACAATGCGAATAAATGTATGCAGTTTTTAATAATATTTACATATATCCACAAAAAGTTAATATGCCTTTCTAAGTAATTCTCTGGAAGCATTATGCAAAGAAGCATCTATTAAGAAGCTTGTTTTTTCCTCAGGATAGGGCACAAATTCAATTATCGGTATATGAAGAATGCTAAAAAAAATGTTTGAAGCATTTATTGGGAATTTTTTTTTCTTAGGGAAGAGGGACAAATTAAATTATCCACATATGAACAATGCCAAAAAAAAAAAGGGAAGCATTTGGAAAAATTTTTTTTCTCAATTGAGTTACAAAATCCAGTTATCGGCATATGAGACAATGCCAAAAAAAATGAAGCATTTATTGGAAAGATTTTTTTTTTTACAGAATTGGGTTACAAATTCTATTATCGATATATGAACACTTCCAAAAAAAATCGTTTGAAGCATTTACTGGGAAGCTTTTTTTCTGAGAATAGTATCACAAATTCAACTATCGGTATGTGAAAAATGCAAAAAAATGTAAATATATAAAAATAAAAGTCAAGTTAGTTTTAGAGGAATATTGAAAAGAGACACTTTACCTTGGTGATATCTCGCTGAAAAGGAAAATAGAAAATCACTCACTTTTTTAACAAAAACATGGAAATATGAAGGGGGGAAATATTTATTGGAATAATGTTGAAGGACCACAAGACTTGGAAACTCAATAAAATTATGTTCATTATCATTATTATTATTATTGTTGTTCTGTTTGAGTAACAAGTTCTAATTTATAAACTTGATCTAACTTTGAAATTAGAAGACTGAATGTCTTGAAGTATTTTGAAATTCCAAGGCTATCAGAAGACTGAATGTCTTGAAATCATTTGAAATTCCAAGGCTACCAGAAGACTTAATGTTTTGAATCTTTTGAAATTCCAAGGCTATCAGAAGACTGAATGTCTTGAAATCATTTGAAATTCCAAGGCTACCAGAAGACTTAATGTTTTGAATCTTTTGAAATTCCAAGGCTATCAGAAGACTGAATGTCCTGAAGTATTTTGAAATTTCAAGGCCATATCAGAAGACTGAATGTCTTGAAGTATTTTGAAATTCCAAGGCCATATCAGAAGACTGAATGTCTTGAAGTATTTTGAAATTCCAACTCTACTACAACAGAGAATTTATTTTTCAACCTTTTCATCAGTGCCTAAACCATGCATGATTTGTAAATAGGGACTATGAAGGAACAGATAATTTAAGAATTTAAGAAACAGATAATATTTGAGCATAATATTCTTGAGTGCTTCTGTTAATATTTTAGATGGCTGTCTCTCTGTGGTGGTGTACGCAGTATCATCGGCGAGGACTTTGGCAGCTGTCATTCACATGTTTATGGATTACATGGTTGTGTTGCATATGTGTGTGTGTGTACCTGTATTCATGTGTACGCTAGGTCATACCTTTACACCTGAACAGAAGTAAGTATTCCTGTTGATTTTTATTCTGTTTGCTGTTTGTCATTGACATAATCTTTTATATTGTACCTGTAGATCAATAAGCATGTTAGTTCAAATCTGAAATGTAAATATATATATATATATATATATATATATATATATATATATATATATATATTATATATATATATATATGTATATATTAATATACATACATACATAAATTTTCCATTTCCAAAGATATATATATATATATATATATATATATATATATATATATATATATATATATATATATATCAAGATACCTTTATTATCAGCAATGTTACCGCACCTTGTTCCAAAAAGAAAAAGTAAATATAGAAATATGTTGCAGGTCTTAGGTACCTCTTTAAAATAACTGTAATTGTTTTTTTTTTTTACCAGCGATTTTGTGTCTTGTGTATCATTGGTAACCGTCGCAGATATCATCAGTTCTTGCTAGCGTTAAACTGAATTCATTTAATAATTATCAGCAACCATTCCTTAATTTTAATTTCAAATTCATTCATTTCAAATTTGCCGTCTTGGATGCACTGTTCAGTTAAATCCGGAAGCGTTGGCGAACATTATGGAAATCCCTTTCTGAGTCTCACAACTGAAAGTGTACCTTACTGAAATCTGTCGAAAATACCCTCCAGGCCTATAAATCCCATTTTAAATCCCCTTTCTATATCTCACAACTGAAAGTGTACCTCACTGAAATCTGTCGGTAATCCCCTTCAGGCCTGTCATTCCCTTTACAAATCCCCTTTATACGTCTAGTAACTGGGAGTAAATCCCACTGAAATCCATTAGTAATCCTCCTTCAAGCACTCCAAATGGGCTGCATAGCCTCTTTCTTCCTATATAACCCATCAAATTCAGCCTCTTTCTTCCTGTAACCCATCAGACTCAGCCTCTTTCTTCCTTTAACCCATCATATTCAGCCTCTTTCTTCCTATAACCCATCAGACTCAGCCTCTTTCTTCCTGTAACCCATCAGACTCAGCCTCTTTCTTCCTGTAGCCCATCAGATTCAGCCTCTTTCTTCCTGTAACCCATCAGACTCAGCCTCTTTCTTCCTATACCCATCAGGTTCAGCCTCTTCCTGTAACCCATTAGATTGAGCCTCTTTCTTCCTGTAACCCATCAGATTCAGCCTCTTTCTTCCTGTAACCCATCAGACTCAGCCTCTTTCTTCCTATACCCATCAGGTTCAGCCTCTTCCTGTAACCCATTAGATTGAGCCTCTTTCTTCCTGTAACCCATCAAATTCAGCCTCTTTCTTCCTGTAACCCATCAGATTCAGCCCCTTTCTTTCTGTAACCCATCAGATTAAGCCTCTTTCTTCCTGTAACCCATCAGATTCAGCTCCTTTCTTCCTGTAACCCATCAGATTCAGCCCCTTTCTTCCTGTAACCCATCAGATTCAGCCTCTTTCTTCCTGTAACCCACCAGATTCAGCCTCTTTCTTCCTGTAACCCATCAGATTCAGCCTCTTTCTTCTTGTAACCCATCAGATTCAGCCTCTTTCTTCCTGTAACCCATCAGACTCAGCCTCTTTCTTCTTGTAACCCATCAGATTCAGCCTCTTTCTTCCTGCAGCCCATCAGACTCAGCCTCTTTCTTCCTGTAACCCATCAGATTCAGCCTCTTTCTTCTGTAACTCATCAGACTCAGCCACTTTCTTCCTGTAACCCATCAGATTCAGCCTCTTTCTTCCTGCAGCCCATCAGACTCAGCCTCTCTCTTCCTGTAACCCATCAGATTCAGTCTCTTTCTTCCTGTAACCCATCAGATTCAGCCTCTTTCTTCCTGTAACCCATCAGACTCAGCCTCTTTCTTCCTGTAACCCATCAGACTCAGCCTCTTTCTTTCTGTAACCCATCAGACTTAGCCTCTTTCTTCCTGTAACCCACCAGATTCAGCCTCTTTCTTCCTGCAGCCCATCAGACTCAGCCTCTTTCTCCCTGTAACCCATCAGATCCAGCCTCTTTCTTCCTGTAACCAATCAGATTCAGCCCTTTCTTCCTGTAACCCATCAGATTCAGCCCCTTTCTTCCTGTAACCATCAGATTCAGCCCCTTTCTTCCTGTAACCCACCAGATTCAGCCCCTTTCTTCCTGTAACCCATCAGATTCAGCCTCTTTCTTCCTGTAACCCATCAGATTCAGCCTCTTTCTTCCTGTAACCCATCGGACTCAGCCTCTTTCTTCCTGTAATCCATCAGATTCAGCCTCTTTTTTCCTGTAACCCCATCAGATTCAGCCAATGTCTTTGGGCTAATGCACATTCGGCCTGATGGCGTGGCCCGCCAAATGCCCCAGCTTGCCCCAGGGCACGCGGACTGACATCAACATACCCACTTTTTGTGTTTGCCCCAGCCCATCGTTTGATGGAAAAGACGCGAAGACACGCCATGGAGTTGGCTGATCTGGGATCCCCCATCTGTACACTGTAGTTCTTGCTACAGTCTGCCAATCTCTCTCTCTCTCTCTCTCTCTCTCTCTCTCTCTCTCTCTCTCTCTCTCTCTCTCATACATATACAGCGAACGCACGGAGGAGTAAGTCTTGTACTGAATGTGTGTGTGTGTGTGTGTACTTCGATGTTACGTCACTTGTACTGGGCCATTCATCTTCTTACGCTGACGGTTTTTTTTTCTGGTAGAGAGAGAGAGAGAGAGAGAAGAGAGAGAGAGAGAGAGAGAGAGAGAGAGAGAGAGAGGGGATGCTGACTTTCTTTTGTATCGTCGCGCTGACAAAACTCCATTGTCATTCTCTCTCTCTCTCTCTCTCCCTCTCTCTCTCCTCTCTCTCTCTCTCTCTCTCTCTCTCTTAACGTCGATGGTCAAGGTCCTGACGCCAGTTTACCGAACTAGATTTTATTTCTCTCTCTCTCTCTCTCTCTCTCTCCTCTCTCTCTCTCTCTCTCTCTCTCTCTCTCTCTCTCTCTCTAGAGGCATGGTGGATGTGTGCATACGTATACATATCCCCCTGTGTCTGTGTATATGTATATGTTCGTGCTTGTTGTCGTTCATACATATGTTTTTTGAAAAGATGTATATGTGTGTGTGTGTATGTATATATATATATATATATATATATATATATATATATATATTATATATATATATATATATATATATATATATATATATATATATACATATACATACATACATATATATATATATATATATATATATATATATATATATATATATATACATATATATATATATATATATATATATATATATATATATAGATTTACATTCTGACCGGAAATTCCTCTCGACGTTTCCGCTTTCGAGTTTTCATTGCACGTGCCTCTAGTCTGAAGAATAATTGCACATATTTCTAATCTTCTGATTGATTGCACCTAGCTTGAGTTTGATTTTCGCTTGAATGCACATTGTTTTACATTGAAAATTAAAATACGTAGTCATCGTATGTCGTCAGTTCTACCCAGGTTTAGCTGTTATACGATTTTATTTGTTTTTATGATTGTAACTAGTTGTATACTTTATTTAACTTTGTTATAATTTTTTACATTATTATTATTATTATTATTATTATTATTATTATTATTATTATTATTATTATTATTCAGTAGATGAAACATATTTATGTGAAACAAGCCCTCCAAAGGGGCCATTGATTTGAAATTCAAGCTTCCAAAGAAATGTATGGTGTTCATTAGGAAGAATTAAGAGGAAGTAAAGTGAAATACAGAAAGAAGAGACCCCACTTATCAAAAAAGAAAAAAAATTAATAAATAGATAAATAGATAAAAAAATTATTAAAATGCAAGAAGAATAGTATTAGGGTCGTAATGCATTGCATCTTCGCTTGAACTTCTGAAGTTCCAATTGCACAAGTAAAGTATATATATATATACTTTAGTTGTGAATATTTGTGAAAATAGTCGCGAAATCTTTCGAGTTGTCTATAATAATATCGAAATATTCTTACATCGAATTTTCGTTAAAATTACATTATTATGAAATCCATATAGATGTATATATATGTATATATATATATATATATATATATATATATATATATATATATATATATATATATATATATATATATATATATATATATATATATATATATATCTCGCGTTGTTCTTCATCTAATTTCGTAAAGTTATATCTCTTAATTAAATAGTTTTAGATAAGTTTTTCGATAAATTCAGGTCAGAACAATTATGGCCATATCTTATGAAAGTTATGAAAATATCAAAATTATTCAAATAGGAAAAGGCTGATGATTACAGGATAGTTGTCTTGCATTCATCACGTTTTTCCTATTTGAATAATTTTGATATTTTTCATATTTTGGATATTAGCGGAATTGGGTTTCTGTGCCTCAAATTTTTTACCTGAAATTAAAATAGATATGTAATTTTATATTGAATATGTAGTTTACTATCGTTAAGATATGTTAAGGAGGAAATGTCTGGGGAATATTTAAGTATATTAACGGGCATTTGTAAATGATGATATTCGCAGACCTTCCACTGCAAAGTTCCGTAAATATATTATTATTATTATTATTATTATTATTATTATTATTATTATTATTATTATTATTATTATTATTATGTCTGGGATTATTTAACTATAAAGGAATTTCTGACTGATGTATTATTAATATTATTATTATTATTATTATTATTATTATTATTATTATTATTATTATTATTATTATTATGTCTGGGATTATTTAACTATAATTAAGACAATTGCTGACTGATATATTATTATTATTATTATTATTATTATTATTATTATTATTATTATTATTATTATTATTATTATTATTATGTCTGGGATTATTTAACTATAATTAAGAAAATTGCTGACTGATATATTATTATTATTATTATTATTATTATTATTATTATTATTATTATTATTATTATTATTATTATTATTATTATTATTATTATTATTATTTCATCTGTGCGAACTGAAGAGAATGCCAAAATCAGTTTCTCTTCCTTTTTACTAAATTTGGTCGGTATAAAATATAATTCACCTTTATTTACATTTTATTTCACTTAGTTTTTTATCTTATTTATATTTTAATGTTTACATTTCTTTTTTATTTATTTGTTTTGTTCATATTAATATTTTATCTTATAATTTTAATGTTTACATTTCTTTTTTATTTATTTGTTTTGTTCATATTAATAGTTAAAATATTTCCTGATATCAAGTAGCTTATCGTATGTACATTGTTTAATTACATAAACATAAATTTTTCTGCCTTTTATATTGATATTTAAAGTTCTAAATGATGAGATATCTAGTATCATTAGAATACCTGGTATGTTGGCTACACGAAGCAACTTTCAGGTGTTGTTCTATAAAATAAAATAAAATGAAATATTTTAAAGTGTGCAGTATATTACAAATAGCGTGATTTTAGCGTATTAGTTAAGAACTTGTGATATAAATATATCTATTTATGTATATATGTATAAATATATATATAAATTATTATGTTTGTATATATATATATATATATATATATATATGCATATATTATATATGTATATTTTATAAATGTATATATATGTATATGTATGATATATATATATATATATATATATATATATATATATATATATATATATATATATATATATATATGTTTATATGTATGTATGTTATGTATGCATGTATGTATGTATGATTCACGCCGTCTCATATACTGCTCGGATCGATCAATCTCCGTAGTTATCGGCGCCGTCCGCTAAATAAAAAACAAAAAAACTCGGTCCAGTGATTCCGTGCCACGGTCTACGAACAAAATAGAATTAATATAATATGTTTTCGTGTGCAATCAGTCCGCCATTAGCTTGGCTCAGTAATCCGGTAATCCTGCTTAAGGTAGACAAACCCGCTTTCGGGATTACTTCCAATCGAATGCAGATTTGGTCGTCGCTAAGTTGCCAAATATGTAAGCTCCTCCTTCCCCCTCCCCCCACTAGAGTCCTCCTGGGTGAAGGGGGGGAGGTGGGGTGGGTGGGCTTGGGACGCCCTTATTTGGAAAATCGCTCACAAACAGGATTTAGGAATTTAAAATATGTCGGATTTGCATCTCATCGCCGACACTCTCGCCTGGTTCTGCTCCTTGGAAAACAATAAGTTTAGAAAGAGAGGCGGTGCTTAGTTTTCCTTTGGTAGGTTTAAGGTTCTTTTTTATTTATTTGTTTTTTTGGTATGTAATGGGGGCTTGAGAATGTGTGCAATACTTTGTATATATATATATATATATATATATATATATATATATATATATATATATATATATATATATATATTATATATATATATTTATATATATATATATGTATATGTATATATATTTATATATATATATATATATATATATATATATATATATATATATATATATTTATATAATATATATACTGTATATGTATATATGTGAATATATACAGTATATATACATGTATTTATATATATACATATATATATACAAAGTATATTTATAAATATGTATGTATGTATATATATATATATATATATACATATATATATATATATATATATATATATATATATATATATATATATATATATATATATATATATATTATATATATATTCACCGTAAAAGTGGCGGTAACATAATAAAGCCTTGAGACAATAATACGTCTCCACGCAAGGGACAGTACGTACCGCCCCCCCAAGAACCTAACCAAAGTATACCTTCCTTCTTTCCGTATACAAATTGCTATTTGTGTAGTATGATGATGCAAGTAAATATAATAGTTTAGATGTAATATGAATCCTACAGTCATCATTAACTACCTGTATCAACTATAGAAGATACCTGTATCCCGTAAGTATGAAGATGATGTTAAAGAGAGATTCAGGAAGAAAAATAAAAAACAAATAAAAAAAACGTGCCGAAGTTTCTTCAACGCAGTCAAGTTTTCTGTACAGCGAATAATCTAGGCCACCACAAATACATCTGCCTTTAGGCGGTCTCGGTATAATGCTGTATGAGCCTCGGCCCATGAAACTCTCAACTGGCCTTTTTGGCCTGTGTTGTTGCGTTGCCAGAGGCACGATTACGGCTAACTTTAACCGTAAGTAAAATAAAAACTGCTGAGGCTAGAGGGCTGCAATTTGATATGTTTGGTGATTGGAGGGTTTATGATCAACATACCAATTTGCAGCCTTCTAGCCTGAGTAGTTTTTAAGATCTGAGGGCGGACAAAAAAAGTGCGGACGGACAGGCAAAGCCGGCTCAATAGTTTTTCTTTTCAGAAAACTAATAAAAGGTAGCAGGACGCCATTGCCTAAAGGAACCATTACAAAACAGAGGTTGTTGGGTCTGGTCAGTCCAGCTAATAGCTGACTACCGGCGAGCAGTAGAAAATAAGCTAAGTAAACTTTCAGGAAACATTTTCAGGAAAGAAGGAAAATCTGAGGAAAATCGGCCGATGGAAAGCGAGCATCAATGTCTGTTTTTGTTAGGTAAATTTGCGGTCATTATTCAGTAGATACATTGTACACCATGTTCTTTGGGAGCTTGAATTTTGATGATGTACTTACATTTTTATCTATGTAGCTTGTTCCATATGAATTGGATTCTTCTTCTTCTTCTTCTGAATAATAATAATAATAATAATAATAATAATAATAATAATAATAATAATAATAATAATAATAATAATAATTTAATTCTTGAAAATGGAACCCAAGTACAATCATCATTTTTGCTGTGACGCAAGTACAATCAACATTTTGTTTGTGACGCAAGTGCGATCATAATTTTTGTTGTGATTTAGGTACAGTAATGATATTTGTTGTGATCCAAGTACGATCGTCATTTTTGTTGTGATCCAGGTACAATCATCATTTTTATTGGGATCCAGATACAATCATCATTTTTATTGTGATTTAAGCAAAGTCATTATTTTTGTTGTGATCCAGATGCAAGCATCATTTTTTTGTAACCCAGTTACAATCATCATTTTGTTGTGATCCAGGTACAATCATCATTTTTATTGTGATCCAGGTACAAGAATTATTTTTGTTGCAACGCAGATACAATCCTCATTTCTGTTGTAACTTGGGTACAATCATAATTTTTATATGATTCAAGGACAATCATCACTATTGTTGTGATCTCAGGACAATCATAATTTTTGTTCTGATTCGAGTACAATTATCATTTTTGTTGTAACCCAGGTAAAAATCACCACTTTTGCTGTAGAGAATAATCAGTAAAATTTAAAAATGAAGTAAAATATATGGAAAGGAGAAAAATATGATGAATGAATTAAAAATAATTAAATAATTGTAAATTTTTGTAAGGATAAAAATTAAGAACTGTATAAAGGTGATAAAGCAGAAATGCGGAGAAGAAAAGAAGTAGGGACAAGTAGCAAAAAAAAAAAAAATTCGGCTCCTTGAAAATAACAAAACTCCGGAAAAATAATTTATTACCATATTCAGAAATAATGAGGGAAAGTATAAAAAAATAAATATTAATTTAAGAATGTACGGATTTTCATAATGAGTACAAGAAAAATTTTGCATGAAAATATAAAGCAAAATTAGCCATTTAAGAGAATACGGAAATAATAAATAAACGAAAGGTTTGCTATATTTCATTAGTGCTAGAAACGAAAGCTACAAAAACACCGAAACTGATAATTTTTGATCTATACAGAGGACGCTCACGGTATTTAGGAAAACTTACGGAAACATTGTTGCAAATAGACGTATTATCGTTAGCTTTTTTTGTGTATATTTTTTTCTATATTTTTGTATATTTTTGTCTTTAGCGGAAACTGTTATCTTCACCCTTTCGTCCGTACCTTTTTTTTATATTTTTGTCTTTAGCAGAAAACTGTTATTTTGTCTCTTTCGTCCGTAAATTTATTTATTTTTTTCTCGTTCAGGAATTATTTAAAAAATGTTAAAATTTTGAAATTTGAAAAATTTAAAATATATTTTTTAAAAACGCTCAAGAAATTAAAAAAAAAATAATTATTAAAGGCAACGTATTTTTTATTTGATTTTGCCTGTGAATCTACATAACATTTTTGTATATCGAAAATAGGATGCGTTGCACTTTGATTTTAGTTAATCAGATGACAGGTAAGTAAACGGCTTTTATATTATGCAAGAAAATTATGAGTTATGAACTATGCAACTTGCCGGAAGTACAAGACTAGGTCATCTGTCAATCATCTGTCTATCTGACTGTCTATCTATACATCTGTCTATCTGTTTATCTACCTATCTGTTATCTATCTATCATGCAAGTGGCATGATATAAACAGATGATTTTGTAACGTCGATGAAGAATATACAAATAGAATGTGCAATTTAGACCGAAGGCCAAGACCTGGAACCTATGAGGTCATTCAGCGCTGAAAGGAACATTGAGAGTAAAAGGTTACAAAGGTGTAACAGGAGGAAAACTTCAAAGCAGTTGCACTATAAAAAACTGTTAGGAGACGGTTGAGGAAAGCAAGATGGAAGGAAGAATACGATTGGAGGTACAGTAAAAGGAA
>JANJGK010007540.1:5000-30740 GCA_039081455.1 Macrobrachium rosenbergii | reverse complement strand
TATATATTATATATATATATATATATATATATATATATATATATATATATATATATATATATATACAAGTATATATATATAGAGATGTTATTCACTTATACCTCTCTTGTGGCCGACTGCGTTAGTGCGTCACTGTAGTCCTGATTCCTCGTCCGTCGCTGGTTCGACCCCACGGGACGGTGGCCTTATTATCAACTGAAAAATTCCCCTTCGGTAACATATATGAAAATATATTATTTCCAAGGTAGAGCGAATTGGATATTAAAGGACGTTTGTAGCTTTCTGATTGTATATGAATCACGGTGATGTGATAAATAGTCATAATATGGCTACGTGCGACAAACGCACTACACGTCAACATGGCAGAGGTGGGTGGATATCGTCTCCAAACGCAAAACACCTGAGTTCGACGGGTGAGTTGATGGGAGATGTTATTCACTTATACCTCTCTTGTGGCCGACTGCGTTAGTGCGTCACTGTAGTCCTGATTCCTCGTCCGTCGCTGGTTCGACCCCACGGGACGGTGGACTTATTATCAACTAAAAAATTCCCCTTCGGTAACATATATGAAAATATATTATTTCCGAGGTAGAGCGAATTGGATATTAAAGGACGTTTGTAGCTTTCTGAATATATATATATATATATATATATATATATATATATATATATATATATATATATATATATATATATATATATATATATATATATATGCACTGTGAATTTATGTCTTGTTAACCTTCTACACTTTTTGTATTCAATCGGTACTGTAATGATGGTGGACTATTTTGTCAGTGAGAGAGAGAGAGGATTCAGAATGGAGTGAGAGTTAGGAATGAGAGAGAGAGAGAGTGAGGTGGGAACGAGAGAGAGAGAGAGAAAGAGAGAGAATGAGGTGGGAACGAGAGAGAGAAAGAGAGGAGTGAGTGAGGTAGGAAAGAGAGAGAGAGAGAGATTTAGTAAGCAAACATACGAACTATTTCCTTCTTATTGTCGTTTTTTCGCAAACCAAGAATAATTTTAATAATGATTTGCAGTGAAACTTCTTGGTGTGACAACATGGGCCTTGACAGTGTGACAACATGACACTTTGTGCTCTGACAACATGAAACTTCTTGGCGTGACAACACGGGCCTTGACAGTGTGACAACATGACACTTTGTGCTCTGAAAACATGAAACTTCTTGGCGTGACAACACGGGCCTTGACAGTGTGACAACATGACATTTGTGCTCTGGCAACATGAAATTTCTTGGCGTAACAACATTTACGGGTATAATGTGACAACATGAAACTTTGGGGCTGACAAGTTGAAACATTTTGGTGTGACAACATCAACCTTGATAGTGTAATAACATGACGCTCCATGATCTGACAACATGAGACTTATTGCTGTTACAACATTGCTTTGATGTGTGACAACATGACAGTTCATGGTTTGACAACGTGAAAATTTGCGGTGTGTCAACATCAGCCTTGATTGTGTGACAACAACAAGACACTTCATGGTTTGACAACATCGGCAGGCCCTAGAGCAATATCCTCACACGACATCCTTCTCTTTTGACTGCTTTCCTCTTTATTGCTTTGGTTCCTTTCACAATAAGACTCATCTTCATGAACTTCTGGTCTTCAACTTTCTCTCTCTCTCTCTCTCTCTCTCTCTCTCTCTCTCTCTCTCTCTCTCTCTCTCTCTCTCTCTCTCTCTCGTGGGAACTGAATTAGGAATGTTGTCAGAAGTAATGGAGTGGAGTGTCACCTCGGAGCTTCTGCTCAGATGTCGAGACAAATTCGCGTCAAGCCAGTCGAGTGGATTCTGTTTCAAACCGGTTTCCTCTTCCGTTTTCTAATAAAGACAGACACTTGAATGAGAGAGAGAGAGAGAGCGAGAGAGGGAGAAATTTGTCTGACGTGAGAATGAAGGTCAATGTGATATTAAGAGAGGCAGAGAGAGAGAGAGAGAGAGGAGAAATTGCTGGCTCACTTCTGTTGAGTATTGAATGGCGGTTGTAAATTGACTCCTGGCTGCCCCAGGTTTTATCTGAGCTTCAGAATTGTTGCAGTTTTGTGTTAACGTTAAGCTTTATTTGTTTGTTACTGACTTTTGCTTCTTTCATGCTCTGTAGCCCCATTGGTATATTTACAGATATTTTCTTCATATTTTATTTTTCAAGTTTGTTCCATTCTGAAGTTTGCACACGACAATATTAAGATAATAATTGTGGACTGATGACTGACATCTACAAAGTAAACAAAAGATACCAATGAACGCTTTCTGAATGACAAACTCCCTCCCGGATGAAGAGCGAACATAGAGTCAGGCCCTGGGGGGGGGGGGGGGGTGGAGAAACGGAATTAGAAGGATGCAAAGGACGGAAGATGCTTCCCAGGACTGCTCTCTCACTCCTTTTATCACTACTTAGAGAGAAAGCGGAGTTCCTTCGCGTCAGTTACACCGGGAAATCGAATTTCTACGGTTGAAACGAAGAAGGTTTGAAAAGTTTAGAGAATTTTGAAAACCTTGGAGATTCTTCCAAGTGGGTGACCAGGCATCAGTCAACTTGCAGACGGTCACTTTCTCAACACAGGTGTTGAAACTCAATATATATATATATATATATATATATATATATATATATATATATATATATATATATATATATATATATATATATATATATATATATATTATATATATATATATATATATATATATATATATATATATATATATATTTATGTTTTTCCTGGCGATTTAGTTTGAAATATTCTCTGTGAGACAGGTAGCAACAATTTTGGGTAATTTAGCCTTGTGATTCTGACTTTATGGGTCCAGGAAAACATAAAAAAAGAGGAAAACAAAGGGGAAATTTCATATGAGCATAAGGCTCTTCCACTAAAGGGAGATATTACGTAAACACGTGGGCAAACTTAAAGGAGTGTATTTACATAAATGACATTAGTACGGGAAACAGGAATGCAAGTAGATTATTGATCCTGGAGGGGATTTCTACGGGATGAATGAAACTGGGGGATTCCAGACACAGTCCAAGAAGCTTCCACGACATAGGGTCCCTCTGGAATGAGAGATATGCACATTATACCCCAGTAATGCAAATAGACAAAAGAATAATGAATTCGAAGCTGCACTGAGGGTGCCAAGGGGCTTCGATGAATTAACGATAGCTTAGCACTGCCAACACTCGAGGAGCATGGACATTTGACAAGAGATTCGGTGATTACTGGCTCTCAAATTAAGTAAATGTTACGAGACAAAAGCGTGACTAAATGGAGGTCTTCCAGAGCACTTTACCGTAAGGCAGATTTGGTTCCAGCACAGAAAGCGGTCCGTGGATGACTTGCGATTTCCGAGGGCGAGTTCTTCCACGTGTTAGGATGCAAGGGCTTCAGTAAAAGGGCAAGGCGATGGGGACTTCTCAAAACGCCAAGCAAATGGAGTGGGTCATCGGTCCGGGAACACGTGGGTTTGGGCCGGAGTGCACAGAGGGAAGTATACTTTGAAAGGCCACGTGGTTAGGATGCAAGGGCATCGATGGGCCAAGTGTTTTGGGAACTTCTTTACTCCCTCTCTTCCAGCGCGCATGTGAGAGCGAACCTCGGTTTGGTTTCTGCTTTTATCTCCTCCTATGGGGCAGGGGCACTTCCAGCATATAGGGGGGTTGAATAATTTTCAGCTGATGTCCGCAGGGGAGTTTTGCCTATAAGAAAACGACCAGACAGAAATCACTTTTGCCTCGAAGAAAGATCTACTTAAAGGGAGTGGCCTTAATCTGTTTTAAACCTTGTATACTGACCGCGCGAAGTATCGATCGCCCGACAGTAAATGAAAACAACAACAAAAAAGAAAAGAAGGGGGAAGCAATTTGCTAGCGAGTTCTTGCTATTCTTAATAATATATATATATATATATATATATATATATATATATATATATATATATATATATATATATATATATATATATATATATATATATATATATATATATATATATATATATATATATATACATATATACTGTATATATATATATATATATATATATATATATATATATATATATATATATATATATATATATATATATATATATATATTATATATATATATATATATATATATATATATATATATATATATATATATATATATATAAATATATATATATATATATATATATATTATATATATATATATATATATATATAACTGGTTATATTGTCGTTTCTGGAAAACTTCAATTGAAGGGGAACAGGACAGCCAGGAGAAGTGGTAATATTGCAGACATTATTATTTCTTTGAATATAAACGAGACAGAGCTGAGCTTTTGGGAATACATGACTTTTCCCGTCATCAGGGTCACTTATCTATAGAATGACAAGAACAAAGCGAAACAGAAAGAAAACTATACTGATTGACTAGATCTAAAAGTACCAAAACAGTTATAATTGACAACACTTTAAAATATATATGATATAAAGTAAAAAAGGAACATGAAAACCCAAGTTCACTGCAAATCAAAACTGGACAGAAGAACAATGACTAATCAATAAGAGATTACGCACTATGTTAAAATCGTCAAATCATATCACTGAACAGATAGATACTGAGAAAAAAAATGAATATTCAAATTAATAATAATGGTTATGTAGTACAAAACACTGGAGAACCTACTGTTCTTCATGTCGTAGTTGAATGACAACTGGGCTAGTTAGAAGACTGCGAATGGGCGAGGGTGGAGTGGTCTGGGTAAAAAAGAAAAAAAGCAATTTTGCAATGAACAATGGAACTGACGTAGTTAGGCTACTGAGTGTTGGTGATTGTTGTTTACTATGGAGGGACTCTAAAGGGGGAAGCGAATGGCTGTTTTTTGTTTGTCCGAGTATCTGAAAATCACTTGTATTGTCTGTGATGGCGGCAGGATGTGGCATGAAGTCTAATGGCACTGTTTTCTTCTTTGCTTGAAGCTAAGCCTGTACGATGGCTGACTCCCCTGTGAGAGTCGATGCGCACCTTACGTAGGAGCTTGGACGTACATCCCACAGAGGTCCCAAAATTAATTTAGGGCATTAAACTTGCGAACTATGCTGGTAGGCATCAATTCCGGGAGGTAGTCTTTCATTCGGAACAGACTTCCGATTGTAAGAGGGCTTTTAAAAGTAAATCTTAATTCAACAGAAGGATACAGATGGCTCAAGAGTGACAATAATTTTCGTTTAATTGGGACAGGATTATTAGTGAAGGGTAGACAAACACAGTATCTTTTTGGGAACAGTGCAGACTACAGTTTTGGGCTTAAAAATATTGTCTAAAAATTCTTTAACGATTTTATTGAGCATGTTCAAGGGATAGCAATTATTCCTAAAATACGTCTCTAAAATCCTAACTTCTGGGTGAAAGTTATTCCAGTTGGGGCAAAGGGAAGGCTCCAGGAATCAGAGTTCTACGAGAACTAGCCATGAAAGCAAGGAGACAGTGGCTGAAAAACTTTAATCCAAGGCCGGTAAAGGTTTTCTTTCTCAAAATGCCAGTCACAAAACATAGTATAAAAACAATGTTGGGATGAAAAGAGTTGATAAAATCTAAAAACAACTGGGCATGACATTCTTCAGTAAAAACATAACAATATTAGCGAAAGAAGGTCCTAAGTGGGAGCCATGGCCATGGCCATGGCCATTCTTCTAAATGGGAAAGTCTATAAGCAAAAGATGGCTTTTGCTTATAGACTTTCCCATTTAGAAGAACATTTTTTTAATCAGTAACCAGGTACTTTTAAACCCATATTTCATAGATGCTATATATATATATATATATATATATATATATATATATATATATATATATATATATATATATATATATATATATATATATATATATATATATATATATCATACATATATATATTTATATATATATATATTATATATATATATATATATATATATATATATATATATATATATATATATATATATATATATATATACATATACACATATATACTGTTATGGGCCCACGCCCATCAAACATACACAAGTCTCTTAAAATACAAATAAAGTCACTAACGACCAAGTCCACAATAGGTGGAATGGCCGCAACAGAGTGTACAGAGATGGAATCAAGGAGGATAAAGAAAAACTGAAAATAAAACCTTAATATTTAATGCAAACTTTTAGAAAGAAATGGCCACTGAGCCTCTTACAAAATACATTAAATAAACACAAAAATCAACCACACACTGAAAACATCGGATAACAAACACACTTACACCAAATTAAGATAGACTATGCAATTACACTTTAAAGAGAGGGCCCTGAAAGTAATAGAATGTCGAAAAGTCAGAATAACCTAACTTATTACACACTAAACATTTATCAAAAAACAAACTGCTTCTCTTAAGTGAGCTCTAAACGGTGGTAGTGGCCACCACAGCCTTCAAATCACGGGTCGAGGAGAATAATCTATATTCCTAAGACCTTACCAAATGTAAGAGAGGTCCCCTTGGCAAAAATAACTGGGCCAAGGGCGCAGACTGAAGAATCACTTTAACGTCGCAAGATGATCAATGGACACGGCCGTCCGACAGGTAATCACACCTTACCAGTTGGCAGAGAGGTCCCCTTGGCAAAATAACTGAACCAAGGGCGCAGACTGAAGAATAAACAATCTCCCAAAGGAGGTCAGCAGCAGCAACAGAAGTAAGGCAGATCTCGTAATCCGGTGATACTCCAAAATAAGTCAAGCCCTCACAATGTTAATGGTCCAGAAAACGACTGACTCAGACCTGGCGAGACAGCGCCGAATACAGCTCGGGCCAACACCACACGTGAAAATAAAACAAGCTCATTGTAATTAAAACTATACAACAAGTCAGAAATGTCGGGGAGGAGGAAACAGGGTCATTACGTTCCAAAAAATAAATACTGCCAAAGTGACTTATTCAAAACAAATTAATTTACGTTAAAATTAACACATACTGACAATACACATACATATGTATATATATATATATATATATATATATATATATATATATATATATATATATATAATATATATATATATATATTGTATATATATATATAATATATATATATATATTGTATATATATATATATAATATATATATATATTATATATATATATATATATATATATATATATATATATATATATATATATATATATATATATATATATATATATATATATATATATATATATATATATATATATATATATATATATATATATATATATATATATATATATATATATATATATATATATATATATATATATATATGAAAATAAGAAGGCCCATAAAACACTATTTAAACGTTGGAACCATATATTTCGGGCACTTGTTTCTGTGCCCCTGTTCACTGGTAGAATATGGACAGGTGGAAAGTTACAATGGTATATATACAAAAACATGAAGGTGTGGCCTTAGGCCTCCGATGTTAAGGAGGTGGCGTTTCTTAAGAAGGAGGAGATTGACCAAATTCCCTAGTGGTTTTTGGCCTCATTAGCTCCCGTTTGGCGATGGATCTGGCGGTCGCGTTTCTTGGGTCATCTTCTTCAAAAGGGGTCCGAGGATTAAGGTGTCAATGGCGTCCGATTTCCAATGTCCTCCTGACAGGTTCATATTGTTGGTTTGATTGATGATAGCAGATTCCAGCATCTTTCTTTTGTACGGACAGCTACTCTTGAAAACCAACTCCCCCCCACTCCAGTTAATGACATGCCCTGTATTTCTAATATGTAGGAAAATTCCCGAACTCTCCGAAGCGTAACGTACTGATCTTTTGTGCTCTGTTATTCTTTGCGAGAGCGATCTACCTGTCTCGCCTACATAGATGTCATGACAATTACTACACGGTATCTTGTAAACTCCGGCTTCTTCCCTTTTGTTATTTAAGTATACGTTAACGAGCGAACTCCCGATGGATTTGGATAATGGAAAATGAAAGGATTATTAGAACTGAGTTGCTCGGTGGCCTTTTGGATGTTTTCATCGTATGGAAGCTTTATTTTGTTGTTGAAATCTATTTGTCTGTTGTGAGTGGGACCTCTGTAGTATATTTTATTTGCTTTATTAATAGCCCTCTCGATAATGTGTGGTGGATAGAGCAGTTGCGTTAGGTGTTGGCGGATCGTGTTAAATTCTTGATCCAGGTACTCATTTGAACATATCCTAAGTCCTCTGAGGAATAGGTTGCACCCTACCATGATTTTTACGGAGACGTCGTGGTAGCTTAAGAAATGAATGTAGGAGACAGCGAAGGTGGGTTTTCTATATACTGTAAATGCATACCTGTTCTGTTTTCTTATGATCAGTACATCTAGGAACGGCAGTTTTCCGTCCTTTTCCCATTCTGTTTTAAATTTTATGGTCGGAACTAGCGAATTTAGCCTATTAAAAATTCATTAAAGTCCCCCCAGCTATTGTCCCAGAAAGTAAAGATATCATCTACGTATCTAAGCCAGATCATATTATGGGGTTTGATAGACGACAAAAGTTCTGTTTCGAAATATTCCATGTACAAGTTTGCTAGAAGGGGTGATAGGGGACTTCCCATGCTACAGCCAAATTTTTGTTTGTAAAAATTACCATTGAAAGAAAACACGTTCTTAGTTACACAGAGGTTGATAAGTTTTAAAGTTTTATCTATGCCAAGAGGAAAATGGTCTTCATATGGTTGTAACTTCCTCTCTAAGAAAAACAACACGTCGGCAATCGGGACTTTTGTAAATAATGAATCGACGTCTAGACTGAGCAGTTTGATGTTGTTTGAGGGGATGTTTAAAACTATTAAATTTTTGTATGAAATCTTTTGCATGTTTGACGTGGAGGATGAGAAGGTTCCTAGAAAGGGTGATAACAAGTCTGCGAGCCATTTTGATAATTTGTACATGAAAGAGCCCCTGCTAGATATTATGGGGCGTAAAGGAATCCCATCTTTATGTGTTTTCGGGAGGCCGTAAAAATAGGGGAGAGAGGGGTTGATTACCTTGAATGTCTCTAGTAATTCTATGTCTTTTTTATTGCCCCCTATGGTTCTAACTGATTTGTTAAACTGAGCAGCAATATTTGTTGTGGGATGTTTTGTATATATACCATTGTAACTTTCCACCTGTCCATATTCTACCAGTGAACAGGGGCACAGAAACAAGTGCCCGAAATATATGGTTCCAACGTTTAAATAGTGTTTTATGGGCCTTCTTATTTTCATATTACACTGTAGTATTACAGGAAAAGACATTCATATATATATATATATATATATATATATATATATAAATATATATATATATATATATATATATTTATATATATATATATATATATATATATATATATATATATATATATATATATATATATATATATATATATATATATATATATATATATATATATATATATATATATATATATATTTATATATATATATATATATATATATATATATATATATATATTTATATATATATATATATATATATAGATATATATATATATATATATATATATATATATATATATATATATATATATATATATATATATATATATATATATATATATATATATATATATATATATATATATATATATATATATATATATATATATATATTTATATATATATATATATATATATATATATATATATATATATATATATATATATATATATATATATATATATATATATATAGAGAGAGAGAGAGAGAGAGAGAGAGAGAGAGAGAGAGAGAGAGAGAGAGAGAGAGAGAGAGAGAGAGAGAGAGAGAGATAGAGATATATATATATATATATATATATATATATAGAGAGAGAGAGAGAGAGAGAGAGAGAGAGAGAGAGAGAGAGAGAGAGAGAATTTTATGCGCTGAACCGGTCCTCTGTTGCGAGGGAGTTTCGCAGATACCGGACTCATTTGCCAACCTTTGAAGATCAGTGTCTCGACGAAGATTTGGTGCCAATTCCCTCGCCCATTCGACACAAATGTGGAAGTGGCCGTATTTTACTAACCGTGACCGTTCAGAAGTTACTGCGTTATTGGATATCGGAGTTTTTTTTTTTTAATAGTGTTTGTATTGAATATTGTGTGTGTGCGTGTGTACAGGCTTGTAAATAGTTAATATTAACAGGTTTAATTTTATGTTACAACGCTGACATTCAGCGACAAGATTCCAGATACAAGGGAGCTGCCTGTCCGTCCAATACGGAAACAGGAGTTCGGGGTCAGGGATGTGGACATGCAGTTTTGAAGTGCCGTAAATGCAGAGGGCGTGTCCTATTGGGCGTGCGTCTGTTCACCATTATTTTTGCCTTCTTGTTTTTTCAACTGTTGTCAATACTACAGTAGAAACTTACCACGAGACGATCGGTGGAGGAATGCTTCTGGTTATGTATTCTAATCTGAAATAGGTGGTCAGATAAGCGTTAGTTTTCTCATTGTTCGGTCAATATTGGTCACTGGCTGAAGTCAGCATAAATTTGGTGTCAGTATTTGGCGGAACGTTGAAGCTCGATGGCTCTGTGGAGAGATTTCCTTGTTAATCCTTTCTATGGAAGATTTGCCACAGCCGAGGAAGCGGGCTGTCCGCACACTGGTGTCGTAGGGTTTGGTTTCTGTTGAGCACCGACTGACTGCACTTGATGGACGGCATGGCCACAAGGTTTTAAAAACGGCTGGGTTTGGCTCAACATTTCACTGCAGCAGCTGTCCAGGGACTGGCTTGGATTTGATGACTGACTGGGTAGGCTCAGTTTGTGGGGTGCATGGAAGGAAGATGATGTTTTGGATTTGCAGAACGCTTCCTCAGTCACACGGTTGGCGAATTTTGAAGATGACAGTGATTGGTTTGTGGTTGATTTCAGTTGTGGTCTGAATATTTTGGAAAGCAAATCCCAAGGGTTTCTACAGACACATTGCGGGCCACAGTTATTTTAACTCGAGATAGTACAGTACCTTGGTAACTGAAGTAGTAAAAGCTGTGTGATGCAAAACCGGTTTTACGCAGAGGGTGAATATGTACACTGCACCGTCTCTCGTGATTTGCTGAAATCCTGCACCGTCTCTCGTGATTTGCTGAAATCGGTGAAAAATTAACAAAAATATCGCCAATTTGGATTCCAGATTAGTAAAAATCGTCTCCATATCTCATTCAAATTACTTCCTTTGGTTTTACAGAATGAATTATCACCGTTTCAAGTCGAGTACTCGACATAGAAATTCTTAGAGTATGTTATTCTCGAGTTTCAGAGTATGTAATTTTCGAGTTTCAGTCAGGCAACATGCTGGAATAAAAACATTTTAATATTTTCACTGTTACGTTATAAACATAACTTACGTACACTCCATTTTTCTTCAAGATAGTCATGACGGACCATAAGACAATTATTACGTGCACTGCAATAATTAATTACTGGTGTCATTTCGTGAGAAAGAAATAAGTGATGCCACAGGAAGGTATGTACTGTCAATATTTTTGTGTAGAACCTGTGTGTAATCACGTACAGTGTATGTGGCGGCTTATTTAGACAGGCAAATATATAAGATCTTTTTTTAATTATACATTTTTTATATACGCACTTTTTTACCCTTTGTTACAATTTTATATTCATCTATAATTCTAGCCAGTATATCAGTAAATCTTTGAATGCTCTCGAAAAACTGTTTCTGCTTGCAAGTGTAAGGGCTAAGGACATACATACTTAGTCTCTCTCTCTCTCTCTCTCTCTCTCTCTCTCTCTCTCTCTCTCTCTCTCTCTCCTCTCTCTCTCTCTCTCTCTCGCACACACACACACACACACACACACACACACACACACAAGGCCACTTTTTGTGGGCTTTGTTATAACAAATATCTAGTATATGTGAAGGATAACATATATCTGTCCCTATTTTTCTTATGTATTCAATAGGGACAGATTTATGTTATCCTTCACATATACTAGATATTTGTTATAACAAAGCCCACAAAAAAGTTTTATAGTGAAAGTAACATGAAGAAAGAAGCCCCTAAGAACATTCTTAGCTTGCCTTATTTTAGTGGTTTTGAAAACATAAAATCATTGTTAAAACCTTTTAATGTAAACCTCGTTTTTTCTTATAATAACACACTCAAAAGAATGTTAATAAAAAATAGCCCTAAAGAAAACAACAACATAATATATAAAATTACATGTTTGGACTGCCCCTCTTTTTATATTGGCCAATCTAGCAAAGATTTAGATGTACGTATTAAGCAACATAAGTATTCAGTCAAAACTGGACAAGCATCCAAGGCTATATTCATTCATTTAAGTGAAAACTCTCACAGGATAAATTGGACTGAAAGTTCAGTGATTGCCAGATCGAAAGATTTCTCTTCAAGAAATCTATTGGAGTCCGCTATTATCCAGCTTACTTCCAGTTGTAATTTTAATCTTAGCCCTGGCATGTATTATTTGGACCCCTGTATTAGAAAAATGTTCAAGAATGACCTAAAAGATAAAATCACTGACTTAATTACAAGTTAGTTACTTGATATATATTTTCTATATATCCGTATGTTTAATATAATTTTTTATTTGTAAAAATGTTCATCTTGCAAAAAGTTATTATTTACAAAAAAAGAGAATTATTTTGCTGTACTAAAAAAAATTTTTTTAGGTGGTCTGTCACGACCCTGTATAATCTTGCCTTAATTGTCGTGTCCCTGCTTCTGTACGGTTGATCCTAATCCTTTGTAAAACCTTTTAAATATTTAACCCTGTTTTGGCAGATCTACTAATTCTTCAATTATGTTGGGTTCCAGGTACATATATGTATGTATATATATATATATATATATATATATATATATATATATATATATATATATATATATATATATATATATATATATATATATATATATATATATATATATATATATATATATATATATATATATATATATATATATATATATATATATTTATATATATATATATATATATATATATATATATATATATATATATATATATATATATATATATATATATATATATATATATATATATATATATATATATATATATATATATATATATATATATATATATATATATATATATATATTGTTACGAGTGCTGATGAGTTTATTACTTGATTTATGTAATTTTTATAAGGCCCTGCATGCCAAGGACACACATAACCTGTCAATGAAGCTACAAATTAACCTCAAAGACAGTCGTTAAACACTCAAGGTCACCAGCCAAGGAGCTATTCTCGGCACAAAAACAAAAAAGCATTCAGTGAATACGAACTTTACGATAACCGTCGCCCAGCTTCGGACGCAGACAATCTCTACTCGTTAATATGGTAATAAAACACAACGGCTCTTCCGAACAATGGATTGAGACACAAGGCTGCATAAAGATTTGAAATAACTTTCCCACATTCCTAGTTAATTCACTGGAATGGTTGAATGTCACTAAACAATATAAATTATGCCTAATCTAGACTTCGTAAAAGCAAGTCACTTTGGAATCTAACAATTATGGTGGCGGTGAAGGAGGAAACAACGAAACTGAAATACAGAAAAATGGGCTAGTAATTGACGAAGTTTTGAACAAAACACAGGCTTTACCTTGGACGACTAGTTGTTGCGCATACAACGGACGATCGGAAGTTCTGGGATGAATTCGCCACTTCACTAGTAATATAGACTAGAGACAAAGGGACAAAGGGTTGTCCGAGAAGGGAAAGCTGACGTGCTCTCCCGCCGATAGTTAAACTCTCTCTGCTTGTCCTCATTGGGGCGCCGATACAAGCGATGCGCCCATGCCCTAAGGGTCTGAAATCTTGTCAAAACATCCATTGGACAGAACAGGAAAAAAAAAGCTTAAGGCCACCTATCATAAGGTTGACTATGGAAATTTTTCCTATGGGGTTAAATCCCTAATGCTACCTATCCTGGCTATGAATGAACGTTAAAGTTTGAATCATTCTACGCAAACCTGAGGGACAAAGACTTTCCCCTGTCTTGGTCAGTCTGATATTACTACAAATAAATGCATCGTGGGCGAACAGCAGAAATATTTATAAAAGCTCCCCCCAAACCCTTATGAGGGCCTTCACTCCGTTTTCGGGCGTGAAGGTCTGTACTAAGCAAGCTGTTCGCCTCGATTAGGTTACTCTTCTCCCCTGAGCAGATTTGTCCTGTGTGGCCTACCTAGCTACGGGTCTACCTAACCCTAGATAGGATATGAGCTTCAATCATTACTTTACCTAATTCTAACAGTACTGGAAGGTGCTTACGGTTATTATATGCTACCTCCTATAATTGTGATGTTTTAGACCTAGCCTACTGTACAATCTATGGTATTCCCTAGCCTAACCTAACCTAACCGGACCATAGCACCAACATAAGAGTGAATGTTCTAACTAAATGACAAAGGTTTTGTGTTTAATACAATTAGTAATTACCAGTTAACTTGTGAGTGTTGCCTCATATGATAAATGGGTGCCTCACTGAGGTCTTAGGCCAGGCGTGTCATGAGCATAGTGGCTCTTTTCACACTAGCTAAGATTATCTGAAGTTAGTACACTACTTACGTGATTACTGTGGCTCGGTGGTAAGTGGAAGGAACAAGCTTACTAATTTGATGTACCGTACTTAAGGCGGTCTAGGCTATGTATAAGAAAAAGAGGTCACACTGGCTACCTCCTCTGGGCAAGGGACCAGGATCACTCTAAGATGGTAGGGCACTGTGCCGAGGGGGCACTAGTGCCAGGATGAGCTTATGGCTCAGCAACTACTGGGATCTCTTCCGCCCCTTCTTCTTCTTCTTTGGGTTCCTCCAAGGCCTATCAGTATCAGGCCTAGGCGGTGATGAGGGCACCGACTCTGGGGACAGGCCAGAAGGGCTAGCGGGCGTGAAGTCAGGGGCAACTTCATAAGCTACAGGAGGGCTCCCTACTCCGGCTGCTGCGACAACCAGAGCGAGAGCAATCTCGACTTCTGCATCCGAGGAGGCCAGTTCCTGGTCTTCCATAGACGGTGTAACATTTTGATCCTCCAGGGGTTCATCCTCTTGGGTCAGATTTGGTGACGAAGAAGTCTCGGGTGCTGGAGGCTCTCCGGTTGCAATAATCAAAGGCATGGGGAATCCTGAATCTCCCTGAGGAGGATTCGCCTCATGATTTAGACCCGGCATGGGGGCCTTTTCAAGTGATAGCTCAACGTCCGTGACGGACGGAGCGTGGCAATGCTCTGTGCCCGCAAGTGGCACTGGCAGCAGTTGAGGGTCAGGCATGCCTGACAAGGGGTCCGGAGGTATCATACCTCGTGGACAACTTGAACTTGGCTGCGGCAGAGATTCCTGCCCCAGCAGGAGATCGTAGCCTCTCCGAGAGTCTTGTTCGAGGGCGTCCGCTGGGCGTTGCTTATTTAGGCAGCCCTCCCAATTAGTGGAATGGCCTTTCTGCTTGCACGTCCTGCAGCGGTACTGCTCTTCCTGAATATCTCTTCGGGGAGAGGGAGGACCTCTTTGTGGGCCAGCCCTTCGCGACTGGAGAGGGCTAAGGCCTAGAATGGTTCGCTGTGTGCCCCTTCCGCTGACCACTTCGGTGGGCGAAGGTGGGGTTTTGTCCTTATCGGGTTCTACTGACAGGGCCTCCATGGAGGAGGTAGCGTGGCTGCGAAGTGGCTTTGGTAACGGGCTTCCCCAGAGAAGATCCCGACCCAACAGGAAATCTACTCTGGGCCGAATTCCACCCACCACGCCAAGGCGGTGGGGTAGTGTGCCCAAGGTGTCATAACCTGGAGCTGGACCGTTGGGACGGTAATGGTGTGGCCCTCTATCCACTTCATTTCCCACCGGGTTTTTTTCATCAACCATGGCACCGGCTGGCACTTGGGCCCTGGCGATCAGGCTAATGTCTGCCGTAGTGTCTACAGTGACCGGAAGGGTCACGGGCAGGCTAGTGCTCTGAAGAGGGGCCACCGAGATGGACTGGGTTCCCAGTCTCTCGGGGTAAAGGATCTTGTGCAGGCCGGCAGCAGAGAATGAGGTGCTAATGAGGTTGACCAATTTTGTGGTGGGGACATGATGTGGACAGGCTGGAGATCCAGCATTGTAGTGGCTGGCAGCACCACAGGATTTGCACGGGCCTCTTGGATGGGCTCGGTGGCCTGCTGTAACTGTTGGAGGAGAGGGCTGAGCGGATGAATCGGGAGAGGAGTTCTGGCTGGTGGTAGTAGGCTGCTTATTAGTGCCTAGTTTAAATTGGCACTCAGCTTCAGCGTGCCCCACCTTCTTACAGTGGGTGCACGTAGGCTTGCTCGGCAGTCCATTCTTCGGGTGAGTGGAGTTCGAGAGGTAGGCCGGTGGAATGATGTGCTTCTGAGAGGTGCTGTGTGACTGATTAAAAGTTTCCCATGAATCAGCCATGCAGCAGGCTTCCATAAGTGTGGTGGGCTGCTTATCGTTAAGATATACAGCAAGGGGCCCAGGCACACATTGGTAAAGGTCTTCTAGCATGGTCCGATTGAAAAGATCCTCAAACGTCGTGCAGGCCAAGGAGTCAAACCAGCGGGTACCAGACTGAGTCTTGTGACAGGCCCATTCGGTCCAGGACCAGCTGACTTCCTTGGCAAGACCTCAGAACCGCTGTCTCCATTTCTCTGGGGTTATTTTGTAGGCCTTTGTAATGACTCTACGATCTTCCACCATGTTGCCTCTCTGGCTCTTCTCCAGTGAGCAAAGCACTGCCTTGGCTTTTCCCTCCACATGCTTGGGTAGTATTAAGGCTCTCTCCGTCTCCGTGGTGCTGTAGTTATCGAAGAGAGCCTCGATTTCCTCCAGCCATGCTTCTGGCTCGTCCTCAGTCTACTTGTGGACAAGGGAATTACTGCTCGAAATTGGAGCATTTGGTGCAGCGGGTGGGGGGCTGGAGGCTTGCTGTCTAGCCATAGCTTCGGCATTCTCCCGTTTTGCTCTTTCCAGCTCAAGCTCTTTTTCCTTGAAGGCTAACTCATGTTGTCTTCTCCTTTCTTCTCTGTCTTCTTCTAGCTGCCTCTGCTCGGCTTCATACGCCCTCTGTTTGGCTTCGTAATTCCGCCGTTCGAGTCTTTCTTCCTTCTCCCGCTAGGCCAAGTCGTTCACTTGCTCCTTGACCCAGGTGGTAAGTTCCGAGCCGGTGAGACCTGTCACCGTCCCCAGATCCAGGAAGGCTTTATGTCTCTGCTGCCATGGTTCTGTTGGGGAAGGACATCTAACCGGGTCGGCTAGGAGTACTTGGGCAGCGAGGAAGTGTCCCTTCAGTGACGTGGCACCCTTTCAAAAGGTGGCACTGTGGTTGGGTGTGCCAGGTACAGGTCACACTGGCGGCACTCAGTATCCCTAGGCACTGGTGCAGGTTAGGTTCCAGAAAGACTTTCTCTTCTGTGTTCCCTTTTGTTCGGTTTTATTTAATTTTTCTAGTTGCTTGATTGGTGGCACTATGGTGCCAATGCATTCCTAGGAACGCCTTACTTGAGTCCAACTAGGCTATATGGGAGGAAAGGCACTCTACCCCAGCAGAGTGTAACAATTGAATGAGAGTAAAGAGGAAAATAAAAGAGAGAGAGAGAGAGAGAGAGAGAGAGAGAGAGAGAGAGAGAGAGAGAGAGAGAGAGAGAGAGAGAGGGGGGGGTAAGTTTATTCAGTTGATGACAGTGCTGCAAATTATTGCCACTGTGGAATAAAGTGAATTTGGTTGCTTTTCTTTCAAGATCCTCGTGAGTGGCTAGTCCCAGTACCCAGTGCTAAACCCCTTCTTCTTTCAGAGGGTGAAAAGCTACTATTTTTGCTTAGGTATGGGTAGCAGGCCTCACTCGTGACCGACAGTTTATCACTGTAAAAACTTTAACTTGCCCTCATCTACTTGTGGGACAGAGGTGTTGCTTTTATTTAGTTTAATTAAATTAATTGTCTCGGTGTCGGCCCTTCTTTCTTTGCAGAGGGTCACGCACACTCGATTAGGCTTACTTGGATATATGAGAGAGAGAGAGAGAGAGAGAGAGAGAGAGAGAGAGAGAGAGAGAGAGAGAGAGAGAGAGAGATTTTCAATCAGCTAATTTTTTCTTGCTGCTTGAGAACAGTTTAAGTAAAGTTTTTTTTCCCAGTGCACAAGTTGGCAGGGTTAATGAAATGCAGATACGTCGTCTCGAAATGAGAGGATTGTCTTTAACAACCTTAACCAGCCGACGTCTACAATGAGTTGGAGTAAAATTGTAAGTTCTTTCTTTATATGATTTGCTTTACATCGGGTAATTGTATAGGAACTGTTATTTGTATTAATCCTAACTAAGGCTTATCGTTCCCTGACTAAATTATGTCTTGGTTTTATCTACCGAAGTCTGTCTAGCTAAGATATTGCGAGGTGGGACTACTACGCCGAACAATGTAATTCCAAAAGAAGTGGCTTTGAGGCAGAACGACCGGTCACACAACCGATAACAACAAAGAGGCTGTAAGATGGCGGACATGGGGAGCGGTCATCCAAACATTAACAACAAAGGTCCACTCGGCTTCCAAGATGTCAGACAAATCCCGTTAGCACGAAATTCAAAACAACCTGCCCTGATCTCGAACTGCTCTTTTCTCAAATCAGTTACACAAAGTGCTCGAATTCCTCTCACAACGAACTAAGCAAATGCAGGCATCCAGATTTACTCTAAATATACCAACACTGAAAAGGATTTAACGTTAAGGATGGAAAACAAAATTACCACACAACGCTTGTTTCTTTTGTTATCGTCTTTCTCGCCTCGCGCGAACTAACCGTCCGCTTAAGGAGTGGCCACTGGCAAGACAATGAAATGGATTCGTGTGGTTCGGATGGGACCAAATTTACGTTACTGAAAATGTATTTTATGGTAAAATTAACTATTGCCGTTCGTTTGCTATTTCGATGACACAGTGTTTTGTTATGATTCCCGCTATTTGAACACACTTAATGCCGATTAGGAGTGACGAACGCGATCACTGCTTTTTGAAATTCAATGAACTTCGCAAATTCTGTCTCTACCCTCGAGAGACACGTGAGGCGTGCCTTTCTCTGCTCGTTATCGTGCACGAGTTAACTCGTTTAAAAAAATTGATATCATGCATTAATCCTTGGCCGGGGAAAAAACAGAATATTAACAATTACCTGGTAACTCAGTCTACGACCTTCTCTGGAATGTACACACTATATCCGAACATGGCAAAATTGCTCCATCTTAGGATTTTATAAATTATGAATTGCTCTGCCTCCAATGCACACTTTTCCTATACCTATGCTAATTCTTAATTATACCTGGTGTTCTAATTATTCTTCTTATGATTATTATTATTATTATGCCTTGTGCTGCCTCCTTGTTTGGAAGAGTAAAATTAAATAAAGTATCTGACTTTTCTCTTTGGAATTAATTGTAATTAATTTGCTTTTCTCCAGAATCTTTCTCTAAAATTTACTTAGATCCTATGCAAGCTCGCCAATGTTACGAGTGCGACTTGGCTGATGAGTTTATTACTTGATTTATGTAATTTTTATAAGGCCATGCATGCCAAGGACACACGTAACCTGTCAATGAAGCTATAAATTAACCTCAAAGACAGTCGTTAAACACTCAAGGTCACCAGCCAAGGAGCTATTCTCGGCACAAAAACAAAAAAGCATTCAGTGAATACGAACTTTACGATAACCGTCGCCCAGCTTCGGACGCAGACAATCTCTACTCGTTTACATTACTTGCGTTAATTATAAAACACAACGGCTCTTCCGAACAATGGATTGAGACACAAGGCTGCATAAAGATTTGAAATAACTTTCCCACATTCCTAGTTAATTCACTGGAATGGTTGAATGTCACTAAACAATATAAATTATGCCTAATCTAGACTTCGTAAAAGCAAGTCACTTTGGAATCTAACAATTATGGTGGCGGTGAAGGAGGAAACAACGAAACTGAAATACAGAAAAATGGCTAGTAATTGACGAAGTTTTGAACAAAACACAGGCTTTACCTTGGACGACTAGTTGTTGCGCATACAACGGACGATCGGAAGTTCTGGATGAATTCGCCACTTCACTAGTAATATAGACTAGAGACAAAGGGACAAAGGGTTGTCCGAGAAGGGAAAGCTGACGTGCTCTCCCGCCGATAGTTAAACTCTCTCTGCTTGTCCTCATTGGGGCGCCGATACAAGCGATGCGCCCATGCCCTAAGGGTCTGAAATCTTGTCAAAACATCCATTGGACAGAACAGGAAAAAAAAGCTTAAGGCCACCTATCATAAGGTTGACTATGGAAATTTTTCCTATGGGGTTAAATCCCTAATGCTACCTATCCTGGCTACGAATGAACGTTAAAGTTTGAATCATTCTACGCGAACCTGCGGGACAAGGACTGTCCCCTGTCTTGGTCAGTCTGATATTACTACAAATAAATGCATTTCGGGTGAACAGCAGAAATATTTATAAATATATATATATATATATATATATATATATATATATATATATATATATATATATATATATACATATATATATAATATATATATATATATATATATATATATATATATATATATATATATATATATATATATATCTATATATATATATATATATATATATATATATATATATATATATATATATATATATATATATATATATATATATATATATATATATATATATTATATATATATATATCTATATATATATACATATATATATATATATATATATATATACATATATATATATAATATATATATATATATATATATATATATATATATATATTATATATATATATATATATATCTATATATATATATATATATATATATATATATATATATATCTATATATATATATCTATATATATATCTATATATTATATATATATATATATATATATATATCTATATATATATATATATATATATATATATATATATATATATATATATATATATATATCTATATATATATATATATATATATATATATATATATATATATATATATATCTATATATATATATATATATATATATATATATATATATATATATATATATATATATATATATATATATATATACATAAATATATTTACATATATATATATATATATATATATATATATATATATATATATATATACATAAATATATTTACATATATATATATATATATATATATATATATATATATATATATATATATATATATATATATATATATATATATATATATATATATATATATATATATATATATATATATATATATATGACTTTATCACATCACCGTAATTCATATACAAGTAGTAAGCTACAAACGTCCTTTAATATCCAATTCGCTCTACCTCGGAAATAATATATTTTCATATATGTTACCGAAGGGGAATTTTTTAGTTGATAATAAGTTCGTTGTCCCGTGGGCTCGAACCAACAAAGGACAAGAACTCAGGACTACAGTGGACGCTTTTACCCAAACGGCCAGCAAGTGAGGTATAAGTTAATATCGGCTCCCATCTACAAATCCCCGTCGAACTCAGGTATTCGTATTTAGAGTCGATATTAACCCACCTCTGCTATGCTGACCATGTAGTGCGTTTGTCGCAGGCAGCCATATTTTGACTTTTTATCACATCACCGCGATTCACATACAAGCAGTAAGCTAAAAACGTCCTTAAATATCCAATTCGCTCTACCTCAGAAATAATATATTTTCATATATGTTACCGAAGGGGAATTTTTTAGTTGATAATAAATATATATTATATATATATATATATATATATATATATATATATATATATATATATATATATATATATATATATATATATATATATATATATATATATATATATATATACATCACACAATACCACAGGTGAAAAATAAGAAACGGGGTGTAGTTCCTGACCGGTTTCGACTTTCTTTCCAAGCCATTGACGAAGGACTGATATAGAGTATGAGAAGTCACAAATATATATACTACAAGAACAGTACTGACGAACATACACAACGTGTTGAGGTAGGAGTGGCCTTCAAAACTCATTTGGCTAAAAATCACAATATACTCTCAGGGGACAATGCTGATAAACAAACCATACGCCACCTCAGATCCACACCTAACAGGTGTCACGGAGGCGGAGTTTGAAAACTCATTAACACTACTACTCTCGTACTGTGTTTACAGATATGATAATCCTATTTTCATACATCTCTACTGCCTACCTTAAAGTTTAAACAATTTACAAATTTCTTTTGATATTAAAGGATCAAGTTTATACATCCCTTGACTGATATTCATATTATGGTTGTAACTTTCTTTTATAAAGCTAAATTCAATGATATTCCTTTCCAGTGCATTATTAGAATATACAATCCTTTTTGCCCCTTCCCAGTTGATAGCATGATTGTTCTCACTAACATGTACAAATATACCACTGTTCCCTTGTGCATATCTCACACATTTCTTATGTTGTTCAATTCTTTTTTCCAGTGCTTTCCTGGTTTGGCCAATATAAAAATTGTCACAAGATTTGCACGGAATTTTATATACACACCCTTTAGTATTGTCAGGGAAGTTCTTGATAAGTACATTTTTCATTGTTTTATTGTTCTTAAATGCGACATTAACACCAAAATTCTTAAGAAGATGAGGGATATCTTTCATATTATTATTATAAGGCAAAACAAGCAAATTTTTTGTGTTGTAAGGTTCTTTCTGGTTTTGATACATAGTCTTTTTTGCCGCTTCAAATGCACTGTTTAATACACTATCAGGATATTTCAATTTCTTGCCTGCATTCCTAATCTTATCTATTTCATCATCAATATATTCAGGGCTCTTAAAAACATAGATGAAAACACTGACTTTTTAACCTTATTGCTTTCTCCAGTTAGTGAGAACAATCATGCTATCAACCGGGAAGGGGCAAAAAGGATTGTATATTCTAATAATGCACTGGAAATGAATATCATTGAATCTAGCTTTATAAAAGAAAGTTACAACCATTAATATGAATATCAGTCAAGGGATGTATAAACGTGATCCTTTAATATCAAAAGAAATTTGTAAATTGTTTAAACTTTAAGGTAGGCAGTAGAGATGTATGAAAATAGGATTATCATATCTGTAAACACAGTACGAGGGTAGTAGTGTTAATGAGTTTCCAAACTCCGCCTCTGTGACACCTGTCAGGTGTGGATCTGAGGTGGCGTATGGTTTGTTTATCAGCATTGTCCCCTGAGAGTATATTGTGATTTTTAGCCAAATGAGTTTTGAAGGCCACTCCTACCTCGACACCGGCCTGAGGGGGGATATGTAGTCTGTAACGGTTGTGTATGTTCGTCAGTACTGTTCTTGTAGTATATATATTTGTGACTTCTCATACTCTGTATCAGTCCTTCGTCATGGCTTGGAAATGAAGTCAAAACCGGTCAGGACCTGCACACCGTTTCTTATTTTTCACCTCTGGTAATGTGTGATAAATGAATCACGTACAAAAGTGATAATAATAATCACATATATATATATATATATATATATATATATATATATATATATATATATATATATATATATATATATATATATATATATATATATATATATATGTTAAATAACCAAACTTCCACCGGGTCCTCCAGAATAAAGAACAGCTGAATTCCAGAGTAGGAGTCGACTATTAGGCTACACGAAGAAAATCATATCATTTTTATATCCTCAGAAGCGGAAGGTTCCACATCACGTTTTCCCTCGTACAACCAAAAGAAGGTTAAACAGCAGTTACCTAACTCGCTAAATAGAGAAGTTCTTCGCCTTGCTAAGCTACCTTCCACCCCCCCCCTTCCCCCCACCCCCAATACAGCTAGCCCCATACCCCCATCTCCCAAATGCCCACTCGGGTTGAGGAGACTCAAGGTACATAGAACCTCAAGGAAATATTTAGTAGGGAGAGATATTTATCCAAGATATTAACATTGGTTCGCTTACTTCTTTGTCATGCTAAGTAGGATTTCCTTTTTCTAGATGCCCAACATTCTGTCAAGTAATTCACCCACATACTGCTGTATAAGCCATGTCATATTTCCCTCATGAAATGGTTTTATCTAATGCTAACAAGCAATCATAGGTTTCAGACTAACCATCTCTGGACTGCTAAGAACTCTTTTTTTTTTCAAAGGCTGATTCACATTATACCAGGACGTGACGTGATGGTGTGAACAAGTCCATTTGATAACACGTCAGAAATTCTCACGTACTCTAACGTGACGTGACGTGTCGGTGACGTGATGTTCTAATGTGAATCAGCCTTTAGTCGTTGATCGGATACGAAGCAATATCCCAAAAAAGTGTGATGTTCAGAGACCCATAAAATCCTACCTTTCGCTGTTGACGGCGCACATCTGCCTCATTCCTTATCTCCGAATGTGTTTCTTGTCAACTTTTCCTCTTGTTTTTTACTTTATGCCATTCATAACGGTCAACCCTCCTCCCCGGGGAACGAGGTGATGAATTTTCGCGTCTTTAATAATTTTATTTTCTCCTCGCCTTTCCTCTATGCTTTTTCGAGAGTCTAATTATTATCAAAGCTGGGAAATGGATCTTTGAATGTGTAGAGATGAAATAAGATTCAATGTTAGCTGACGATAAAGTAGTGTAAACAGATAGTGAGGAGAAGCTTCAAACACTAGTGAAAGGACCTGATACTATTTGCGTCATCTCTCCAAAGTCTCTGGAATGAAATGGAATATAGAATTTACGTCAAAGGCCAAGCACTGGGACCTATAAGGTCATTCAGCGCTAGAAAGGAAACTGAATAAAGTAGGTCTGAAAGATGTAACAGGAGGAGAACCTCAAAGCAGTTGCACTATGAATCAACTGTTAGGAGAGAGTGGATAGCATGACGGAAGAAAGATAATATGAATGGAGGTACAGTAAAAGGAATGAAACGGGTTGCAGCTAGGGCCGAAGGGGGGCCGCAAAGAATCTTTGGTAATGCCTACATTGCACCCCATGAGGTGCACTGATAGCACTAACCCCTTACGGGGTCCAAAGCCTCTGGAGAGTCAATGAAGGCTAAGACGTTTGTGAAAAGATGCGAAGAAACTGCAAGAAAAGTGAGGACTGTAAAACAGCATAAATTACTTTCACACCATGAGCAGTAGTATTAGTAGTAGTGGTAGTTAATGTACAATTTTCTATCCCAGAAAGTGTTGAGAATGTCAAAACGAAACCGTGAATTCCTATCAGCATTCAGAAATAGAAAGGACACCCCAAATCTCAAGATTCAAACTTCCCACAAAAGGTAAACATGAATGCCACAAACACAAACAAATGCGTGAAACTACTAAACGACATCGAAGCTCCACAACTAAGAACTGCCTACATTTCCTTTCCCCTCTGAGCAACAACAAAACTTTCCCTGTTGTTTGTCCTTTGGGAAACGAGAGAGAGAGAGCAGTATGTCATCAGCCATTCTGATTCTCTGAACTTGTAGGATTCTTTATGCAAGTTTCTTCTGTTCCCACACAAAGGGCTGGTGGTCCTTCCGCCTCCCATATCACGCCTTGAGGAGAGAGAGAGAGAATGTTACTAGAGCTAAAAATCTGTTGGAGTTTATATAGAAATATATATACAGTATATATAAATATGCTCGTA
>JANJGK010007540.1:0-2500 GCA_039081455.1 Macrobrachium rosenbergii | reverse complement strand
GAAAATGGACCTCATAAAGCACGATGCAGAACAACACTGGCCTTAATTGCCTTCATAAATAAAATACCTAATAATTTACCCAAAATAATGGATATATTCAGGAGAAAAAATGAAAAATCTAAATAAAAGTCCTACAGAAATCGCAAAATAAATAAGTAAAAAATGCGCCGAAGTTTCTTCGGCGCAATCTAGTTTTCTGTACAGCTGCAAAGCGTATAATCAAGGCCACCGAAAATAGATCTATCTTTCAGCGGTCTCGGTATAATGCTGTATGATCCGCGGCCCTTGAAACTTTAACCACGGCCAGGTGGTGGCCTGTCCTGTATCGTTGCCAGAAGCACGATAATGGATAATTTTAACCTTAAATCAAATAAAAACTACTGAGGCTACAAGGCTGCAATTCGGTATATTTGATGACAGGATTGTGGATGATCAACATATCCATTTGCAGCCCTCTAGTCTCAGTAGCTTTTAAGATCGGAGGGCGAATAGAAAAAGTGCGACGGACAGACAAAGCCGGCACAATAGTTTTCTTTTACAGAAAACTAAAATGAATATCATTTAAAACAACTAACCCTAATTTTTAATGAATAATTAGAATAAATTGCCTTACGGTATCCAAAAGACTTTCTGAAGTTAGCCCACAACCAACAAGTACCGAACAGGATCAAAGAAAATATCTGGCAACTTTGCTCGCCGGAAACTAATTGCCAACTTCCAAGAAACAAGTTGCCTGAGGTAACCAAGCAATTGTAATCACAATCTTAAGAGTTGAGTCCCCACTTGCAAACACATTTCTCATTGGTGTGTTTTCCAGATAATCACTATCTTTTTAGAACTGACATTAGAGAGAGAGAGAGAGAGAGAGAGAGAGAGAGAGAGAGAGAGAGAGAGAGAGAGAGAGAGAGAGAGAGACAAAGCAGTTACAGAGATTTCAGACTTTATTGGAAAGAGCGCAGGAAAGTTTAGAGATGAAAAAAACCTTCAATTCCTAATTGGAAACTAAATACAGAAAAGAAAAAAATAGAATAATATTTGTATACAAATGGTTCGTTGAGAGCATCTTCATCTTAAAATGTTTGCAATATATATATATATATATATATATATATATATATATATATATATATATATATATATATATATATATATATATATATATATATATATATATATACTTGACTCCTGAAAATATGGAACGTGATGAATATATAAATAAAGACAAAATCCATGAAGGAAAGAGAAACAATGGAGTACTACAAGGCCTTTCGACCTCTCGTCTTTACTTGCCAAAGTAAAGGACAAAAAGTTGAAAGGCCTTGCAATACTCCATTGTTTCTCTTTCCTTCATGGATTTTGTCTTTATTTATATATACGTATACATATACATATGTATACATACACGCAAATATAAATATATATATAAATTATGAATATATATATATATATATATATATATATATATATATATATATATATATATATATATATATATATATATATATATATATATATATATATATATATATATATATATACACACGATCACTTGAAGCTTGACCGGGTTTTATCAGGCAATCAAGACTGATGCAGCTGAAACGGCCATTACTTTCACAGAGTGATAAGCAATACAGGTCATTTGTAAAGATAACTTCTTTGGGAACGTACAGAATTTAAACCAAGAAAACAGCCTATATCCGGTGAATAAACATCCTATAACTGAATTGAATTGAATATAGAATTGAGGCCAAAGGCCAAGCACTGGGACCTGTGAGGGTCATTCAGCGCTGAAACGGAAATAAAGTAGTAAAGGGTTTGAAAGGTGTAACAGGGGAAAACCTCAAAGCAGTTGCACTATGAATCAACTGTTAGGAGAGGGTTAAGGAAAGTAAGATGGAAGAAAGAGAATATGAAAGGAGGTACAGTAAAAGGAACGAAACGGGTGCAGTTAGGGGCCATGAAAGGCACGCTGCTAAGAACCCTAAGTAATACCTACAGTGCACCGCGTGAGGTGCACTGACGCCGCTATCCCCCCTACGGGATAAACACTCTATAAGGCGTAAGGCAATAAAGCATAAACTACATATATACTCGATTAAATAGAAATGCAGATTAACTATATTCTTTACAACCACAAACACATCTATTCGTCCGTTTGTTACACACTGGAAAATTAATTCGAGACAGAGGCATTCCTGTCATGATGTTGTGCACTCTATATACAAACACTCACACCTGTGATTCTCTCTTTTCAGCCTACCCTGCGACCCACAGCAGTCGAGTAACAACTAGGTCCATAATTCAGTTAGAGGGCAGAGACATAAATGAAACCACAATGCCCGGGATCGAATCCTGGCCGGGGAAGAATTGCCGATCAATTGTAATCCCCACTGGGTACGAGTTATTCCCGGAGTATTAGTGAATTCCTTTGTTAGACGGTATTTGTGGCTACATAGTAACTGTTGTGAATAAATGTATTTATGTAGTATCTGTGTTAGTA
>JANJGK010007539.1:0-30745 GCA_039081455.1 Macrobrachium rosenbergii | reverse complement strand
TTGTCACACGTAGCCATATTATGACTATTTATCACATCACCGTGATTCATATTTTTACAAATATTACTGCTGTTCGCCCTCGTAACTTTTGATTGTAAAAATATCAGCCTGACTGAGACCGGGAAAAGACGTTGTCTATATAGGAGCATCTTCAGTTCAAACCTTAACGTCCGTTGGAGAACGGGATAGGGAAGTTAGGCCTTCCACCCTATAGGAAAATTTCCATATTCAACTTTAAAAATAGGTGGTCCTAAGGTCCTTTTTTCCTTTTCACCTGTCTCTCGTGGCGAATGTTTTAACAAAGCGTAGACGCCTAAGGCATGACTGATAGGCCTGTTTTGACCCAGGCCGGTCAGAGAACTTGAGAGAGAGACTGGAGCATTCGGAGAGACCACATGTCCGACGGGGCCTCTTCTCCTTTTCTTTGTCTATTATCCTATTAGTGAAGTGAAGAAGCAATTGCGAAGACCCCCCCCCCGGCGGTGTTGGTGCGCACAACGTTCGTCCTAAGGTAAAGTCGCTTTTGTTCAAAACTTCGCCCATTCTTTTATCTTTTTTCTGTATTTCGCATTTCTTTGTTTCTCCTTCATCCCCCACTTAGTGTATATGTGTTTACGAAGTCTAGATTAAGCCTAATTATTATATTGTTAGCTTCAACCCCGTTATTCCAGTAAAATACCTAGGATTTAGGGTAAGCAAAGTCAGGTTAAATCTCGATGCTTTGTATGCCTCGCGTCCGAATGTTTGGAAGAACCGTTGCGTTTAAAGTCAAATTCATCTCAAATATTCTTTGTTAAGGTTAATAACCCTTAACTGGCGACCTTTGGCTAATTAACGTCTGTCTTTGAGGTTAACTTTTGGCTTCAAGTGGCAGGTTACGTGTAATCTTGGTTTGCAGGGCCGTAAAAATTACGTAAATTGAATAATACATGATCAACCAAGACCCTCACATGTAACAATATACAATCAGAAAGCTACAAACGTCCTTTAATATCCAATTCACTCTACCTCGGAAGTAATATATTTTCATATATGTTACCGAAGGGGAATTTCTTAGTTGATAATAAGTCCACCGTCCCGTGGGGTCGAACCAGCAATGGACGAGGAATCAGGACTACAGTGACACACTAACCAGTCGGCCACAAGAGAGGGTATAATTGAATACCATCTCCCATCAACCCACCCATCGAACTCAGGTGTTTTGCGTTTGGAGACGATATCCACCCACCTCTACCATGTTGACCGTGTAGTGCCTTTGTCGCACGTAGCCATATTATGACTATTTATCACATCACCGTGATTCATATACAATCAGAAAGCTACAAACGTCCTTTAATATCCAATTCACTCTACCTCGGAAGTAATATATTTTCATATATGTTACCGAAGGGGAATTTTTTAGTTGATAATAAGTCCACCGTCCCGTGGGGTCGAACCAGCAATGGACGAGGAATCAGGACTACAGTGACACACTAACCAGTCGGCCACAAGAGAGGGTATAATTGAATACCATCTCCCATCAACCCACCCATCGAACTCAGGTGTTTTGCGTTTGGAGACGATATCCACCCACCTCTACCATGTTGACCGTGTAGTGCCTTTGTCGCACGTAGCCATATTATGACTATTTATCACATCACCGTGATTCATATACAATCAGAAAGCTACAAACGTCCTTTAATATCCAATTCACTCTACCTCGGAAGTAATATATTTTCATATATGTTACCGAAGGGGAATTTTTTAGTTGATAATAAGTCCACCGTCCCGTGGGGTCGAACAAGCGACGGACGAGGAATCAGGACTACAGTGACACACTAATCAGTCGGCCACAAGAGAGGGTATAAGTGAATACCATCTCCCATCAACCCACCCGTCGAACTCAGGTGTTTTGCTTTTGGAGACGATATCCACCCACCTCTGCCATGTTGACCGTGTAGTGCGTTTGTCGCACGTAGCCATATTATGACTATTTATCACATCACCGTGATTCATATACAATCAGAAAGCTACAAACGTCCTTTAATATCCAATTCACTCTACCTCGGAAGTAATATATTTTCATATATGTTACCGAGTATCCAAAAAACAAAAATACCATTACATATGATAAACAAAAGCACACTTATGCTTTAACAAAAGAAATCAACAAGCAACACACTTATACTGAAAAAGGGGCCACAGACAGTAAGAGTGGAAGGAAACGCAAGAATATCCTAACATTTACACCCTAATAATTAAATAATTCAATGTGGCTAAGGTCTCCTCAATAAAACAATAATCAAACTCCATATCTGGAGATATCCTGAGTAGCCTAGGATTATAGGGCCCAACAGGCCGTGGTAGAGCCCAAACGCCGTGATCACGTCAAGCTGATGCTCTCAACAGGTAAAATGGAATACCTTACCAGGTACCACAGAGGTCCCTTCTGGCCAGGACTGAACCAGAGGCATGGATGAATAATTAAAGAATCTTTCCAGAGGCTGGGAATGACGGATCCACACGATTCCAATCTCCCAAGGGCAGGTAATACCAAAATTGTCTGGTGAGAAGAGTAGCAGCAGTAACAGGCAAATCAACAACCTCTTGATATGTGGCTCAGAAACACACTGGCTTCTTAATGTGAGGAAGCATGGGAAGAATCCTCGTCAGCAGGCAGTGCAAAAGCATCGTCAAGCCATAAAAAAGAAAAAAAAATGGTAAATAGCAAGTAAACAATCGAAGGGCTTGTGAGAAGGAAACTGGAGACCTTACAATTTACTGCCAAAAAGACTTAATATCAAAATTACAAAATAACACAATACTAAGATATTAAAAGGCAAAATGGGCAACATACTGACACTTCCTCACCCAACAGAAAAACAAATTACAATAAATTTTTTCCAAAGGTACATTAAATAAGAATTCATTAAAAAAATTAAATTAACTTAGCAGAGTGACGTAAAATGATAAATTTTAACACAAAGTAGGTAGGCAAATTATCACATAATGACAATTTAACATAACACAATGATATTAGGCAAAAATATGTAATACCAAACCTTAAGCCTAAAAATAATGATTACAAAACATATTAGATTTCAACAAAATTTTCTCAAAATAATGCAAAAATGGTATATAAACAAAATTCCTGGAAGCTCAAAAGCGGGATGGCAAGTACCAAGGTTATCAGATCAAAATTGACACCCTATGTACAAATATAGCTAACACCACATATTGATTCTATTACAAATAATATTAACAGAGGTTTTGAGCCCAAAACCTGCAGACTAACTCCACAACTCAATGCACATAATAGTTGAGCTAACACAAACTATACAATTGAGTTTACACTTAAACCTTTAATGTCACCAAAGGGGTATCTAAGTTTAGGCCATAACACCTTCTTCACAAACAACATTGTCTTTATTCCAGTGACTCACTGCACGCACTCACTATTATAGAGCGTCCTATAAAAATATACACACCAACTCAGAACGATACAGAGAAGACCAGCAAGGACCTCCCCTGAGCAAAACTGGCACGCAAAAAAAAAAAAAAAAAGTTAAGCACAGATATAAGCCTTAAAACTAAATCACTCGGTCAGTAAATATTATACAACCACTTTGACTCTAATTAACCTTAATCTTAAGTAAACCTTAACCTAGGACAAACCTGATCAACAAATTTTGTATAACCATTTCATCTCACAATTAACCTTAATCTTATAAAAAACCTTATCCCAAGACTTAAAAACTATTACATTGTTACAACGCCACAGACAAAAGGACGAAAAATTACAAATAAGGTTATTACACACTAAATATACTTTCACCTCACTTACCCATGCACTAGCGTACTCTGTTAGCACACATACTGTAATTAGAATGATACAGAGATTACCTGATTACCTGCATGACCTCCTGTAACCATTTCCAACCTACTTATTGCTAATCAACAATGTGTGTTGACGCGTCAGCGACAATATTGTCTTTACCCGGGTGGTGGGAAATTCCAGATTCCACTCCTGTAGCAGGAGACTCCAACGCATTATCGTTGGTTTGTATTTCTATACCTGCTGAGGAACACAAGAGGGTTGCGGTCGGTTAGTATGTTAATAGGAGATCCTGTGGAAGACAGGTACATCTGAAAGTGGATAACAGCTAAAACTAACTCTAATGCTTCTTTCTCCACTTTGGAATGCCTACGTTGGGTGGGGGCACAATTTTTTCGAAAAGAACGCAACAGGATGAGAAGCTCCCAGTTCGTCCTTCTGTAATAACACAGCTCCAACACCAACAGCATTTGCATCAGTAACAAGCGAGAATGGAATGTTAAAATCGTGGGCTTTCAAAATAGGGAAATTAACCATTACAGGTTTTAATTGTTCAAAGGCATTTTGCGTTTGATTAGTCCAATTAAACAATACATTTTTACGCAACAAATTAATTAGAGGTTCAGCAATGTCAGAAAATTCTTAATAAATCTACGGTAATATCCTACCAAACCAAGGAACTTTTTGACATCCCTCCGACACTTAGGAATTCCTACATTCTTAATAGACTTAACATTAGCCTGCTTGGGAGCTACCTTCCTGCAGCCAACCTCGTGACCCAAATATACCACCTTTGCTTTGGCAATTCACTTTTTTAAAAATTAATTACCAAACCAGCTTTTTCAAAACCTCAAATACCCCTGTAATAAGTTTTAGATGGGTATTCCAGTTATCATTATAAATCACTATATCGTCAATATAGAAAACAAACCCTTCCAAATTATGTGCTAAAGTATTCATCAACTTTGAAAAGTTGCAGCAGCATTCTTCATACCAAACGGCATGACCTTACAATGAAATACCCCTTGCTGCGTTAAGAAAGCTGACAAGGCCCTTGCTCACTTAGAGGAAATTTCCCTAACCTTTTAACAAGTCGAATTTACTAATGTATTTTGACTTACGCATTCTATTAATGCAATCTTTTATTTGAGGTAATGGATAACAGTCAGGTTTGGTGACTTCATTCACCTTACAGTAATCAAAACACATCCTGAAATCCCTGTCGGGTTTCTTTACCAATACGACTAGTGATGACCAAGGTCGTTAGCTGGGATCAGTCAAACCGTGCTTCTACTGCACTTATAATCAGCATCCTTAGCTACAACAGCATTCTTAAAAGGGTTCAACCTATAAGAAGATTGCTTTACCGCGGTCGCATTACCCACATCAACATCATGCTTAAGGACAGACATCTGTCTTTGAACATCTGAAAACAATTACTTATAATTAAATACAATTTTTCAAAGATTTTTGTTCTGTACCACTAAAATGAGAAGTAACATTAGCAAAAATTTTTAAAGAACCCTTATTATCATAAAACCATTCAATCCCATCAAAACAATTATCATCAACATTTTCACCCTCTGAAAAAGTAAATCCCTTATTGTTTTCACAACTTATGGCATCTCCAACAGTCGTCACGAGAATTACTTTCTCACGTCCTTATATGCCTTCATCATATTTATATGACAAAGCTGAAACGGTTCCCTTCTCTCAGGTGTTTCTGCCAAATAATTGACATCACTAACCTTTTTCAAAATTTTCCACGGACCTGAAAAAGAAGCTTTTAATGGATTTCCTGGAATGGGTAATAAAACGAACACTTCATCGCCCACCCCAAAGTCACGTGCTTTAGACCATCTGTCAAAAAAGAACTTCATTCTTTTTTTACTACACAATAAATTTTCACCAGCAAATTTCCATGCCTTGGTTAACTTGTCACCTAAATTAGATACATAATCCAATAAATTAATCTCAGGGACGTCACTCTAATCACACCAAGCGGTCCACACACAATGACCAGATGCAAGGCTAAAAGGTGAAAAGCCTAAAAACTGACTCGGCACAGAACGAAAAGCGAACAACAAATAAGGTAATTCCTTGTCCCATTAGGAACCATTAACAAAACAATACTTCTTTGTCATAGATTTCAGGGTTTCATTAAATCTTTCTAAAACTCCTTGACTTTCCGGATAATACGGAGAAGTTACATGTTTAATTTTCAACTCAGTCACCTTGTCTCTGAATTGCCTTCTTAGGAAATTAGAGTCACAATCAGATTGAATTATTTTAGGCATCCCAAACCTGGTGAAAAAGTCGACTAGTGCATCAACAATTTTAACACGTTTTAATCATCGTAGTGGTATTGCCTCAGGATATCGAGACATCCTATCCATTATGGTTAAAATATATTCATTATCACTAAGTGTTTTCGGTAAACAACCTACAATATCAATAATAACTTCCTTAAAGGGTTCAGAGACAACAGGAATAGAATATAAAGGTGCTTTTGGTACTGGCTAGTTTGGCTTTCCGACCTTCTGACAGACATCACAACTATTGACAAATTTCTTCACCCTGCCTTCAAACGTGGGCCAATTACAATTCATAAGCAACTTACCGTTAGTTTTATGAATACAAAAATGACCAGCCAAGCCATTCTCGTGGGCTAAAATCATTAGCTCATTCCTGTAAACAAAATGAACCATAATTTGTCTCAAAAACTCATGATCATCATTATTAACATTCATAGGTCTACTTACCCTTTATAAAATATTTGTAATGATTTTTAATTTGGGAACAATCAAATCGGACACTTCACCTGATTGTATGGGAAGATCCTGAAAATCCTTTTTCTGGGCCTTAATAAGCTCCTCAACAGTCCTGTTAGGTTTATCCTTCAAAATATTAACATCTCCTACAACTACACTATCAATACGATTTAAACTACTCAATCTACATCAATTGTTGACTCTGGACACAGAACAAGTGACTACAGCTACTTCGTTGTCAGGATTTATTACATTGGGCAAGTCTTATTCTCAAAGGCAACTCATTCCGTAAAACAACATCCACATCCTTTACAAGAAATTTTTCAACGATGGCCAATTTTAATCTAATAACTGTTTTCTATGGGAAGCAGTTTTGGTGCCTCAGTTGTCAGCCAAGAGCGCGGTCAGCAAAAATTTACTTACGCTACCCAGACTGTCAACAAAAAGTAAAAAACACAACATGGCAACTACTCTCCCGGGTGCGCTATCTTTTGAGGCCGGGGGGGGCTACGTTTCCCCTTTTTTTAACAGTTTCTGTATGTTATTCCATATATTTTTAACCCATATAAGACTATTAACATATATACGGCCGTTTCCCTTTCACCACTTTCATGTATTTATACGTCTGCTCTTTCCAGCCATGATAATAACATCAATTTATCCCCTGGCTATAGGATTACCAGCGTGGCGACATTTGGAAAATAACATTCTCTTAGAACCGATACACGCGCATTGTTTCATGTATGGAAGTTTATTTGTTGTATATGAAACTTCTCCTGTTTGACGTTCTAGAATTTATAAATAACAGGTTACAACAATTAGTCATTCGAATTATAGTTGTTACTAATCATCAAAATTTTATTTGACAGGCCATATAATGGTATATATTCAAACTGTTTCCAAAAGATCTTGCATTTGATAGTCTGTATAATCCAATCTTTGGGCTAAACCTAGGCTTCTGTTATGAATTCTACATTATCCACGATGCATATCTGTTTTCTAAATAAAAAAAATATTAAATAGAAGTAAATTGTATGGAATTTCTAAGTCATATATATATATATATATATATATATATATATATATATATATATATATATATATATATATATATATATATATATATATATTTAAAGGACACGTATATGCATTTCATAGCTTCAATGCTTTAAGATGTTATCGTGGAAAGTTGGTGCGAGATGGTACTGATGGAAGCCGTCAGATGTAAAATCTTTGTATTCAGCAAATAGTTTGATTCCTCAGCTCTCTGCGCGAGAAGCTCAGCAATATTGGCGATCAGGTGATCTCCGGAGCGTTATGTATATTCGTGAGTACGTGCGTTACTTTGATCTAGATTATGCCAAAATCTGCCCTAAAAGTGAGTTTGATTGTTCATTAACGTGACAGAACTGCAGTTGTCCAGTCATAGCTTTGGAGTGGTTCCAGGCTTTGAAAATTGGCAGATAAGGTAGAGTCTCAAATCTCTGTTTTTATGGGAGAAAATTGAACTTGTGATTTTTACCATGACTTTGTGATCATTATGAACTTGTGAACTGGTGTGGGGGATTTAATATGAATATTCATACCTCTTTTATATTATTATTTTGTTATGTTACGTTTGCCATATCTTGGCTATGCATTTTACACTTTCCATTATTGTGTTTTGCATTTCATATATTTTTGGGAGTTTTCTATCATGTTTAATTCTTTCGACAGATGTCTGTGGGCTTGTGGTAGACTGTTTTTTTTTGGACATGACTTTTAGTTATTGATTTGGGAGTATGTGTGATTTTGGGGATTTCCAGGCTATTAGCCATAATGAGACTTCTTTAATCAGAAGTGCTTTGCAGTTTAGAGTTTAGTTATCTGACTCGATAATTCATTTATTATGCATTTTAATCGTTGCTTTGTTTTATTCATTTCTTATTGGGTTATTTGAATATTAAACCTATTTTTTGTAAGAACGATTGTGTTTCTTTAAATAGGCCATTTAATTACTTGTGAGAATGAGAGAGAGGGATTCGGGAGAGAGAGAGAGAGAGAGAGAGAGAGAGAGAGAGAGAGAGAGAGAGAGTCGATACACGGTGAGAGAGAGAGAGAAAAAAAAATGCGAGTGTGATCATGGGTTGAACCTTTTCACGTCTTTTTCCTGAGGTCGAATCGCTAAGATAACGCTACGAACACTTCAACAAAAAGTGTTGATTTTGTTACCTGTAACAGATATTAATGGTGGCAGCGGTGCCTCATGTCTTTAATGGCGGCAGCGGTGCCTCATGTCTTTAATGGCGGCAGCGGTGTCCCATGTCTTTAATGGTGGCGAAAGAGGGAGATTACTAATAGACTAATTGGTAACGTCGATGCCCAAGACATAGACTGGCCTCGGGGCAGAAGCGACGAGTCAGTGTTGAATGACTGAGTGGGTCGAGTTACGTGGGTAATACGGGGAATCTTTTTTTTTTTCCGTCTCTATTCGAGTACTGGGAGTGGGGAGTTGTGAAATAGATCTGGATGATCTCTAGAGCAATTTTGGGGTTAACAAAATACCCAAATAAGTGTGAATAGTGGCAATTGTGAGTTAATTACGCAAAGTGGTGATTCAACAAAAATCACGCGGGTGTTTCTCTGCTTCGTCTTCGAGATGGTGACGTCACAGGTTGCACATAGCTCTGTTTTCTGTTAGCAGTCACGAGTGATAAGTGCTCCGTTTTCTGTTCAAATTGGTGAGTACCCCATTCTTGTAAGTTGCGCAGAACTCCGTTTTCTGTTCTTCTTTTAGAGGGGGTAACTTTTGCCTTTCTCTAGTGTTCTTTTTGGTTTCTTTTTTATGTTGTTACGCTCAGGGCATGTGATCACTCACAAAATGCCGGACAATGCAGCAAGCACATCCCAATCAGTTGTGGTGCATAAAGTGACGAGCGTTAGCGTGGGAATTACTAATTTTAAAGGGTTAGTTGACGGGAAGCCAACCCAAAATATAGAAACTTTCATTGAGTCAGTGAACAATTATCTGAATTCCAAGAAAATTACGAATGGCGCTGAAGCTTTAACAGAGGCCAAATCATTTCTGGATTTGGATAAAGGAGATATTGGGAAACGAGCACACAGTTTCGGGTTCAGAAGGTGTAAAACTTGGAATGAACTGCAGAAATTTCAACGAGCTACTTATGGCGGAGTTCAACGTGAGTGTGCAGTTCGGAATTTGCAAGAGTTTCTCAAAATAAAGAAAGGCAATGATTCACTAGTCACATTCAGTGTGAATTTATTTGATGCAGTAGGCGAGTTAAAGAAATCTATAACAGGCTCTCCATGGGTAACTGGAAATAATATCTCCTTAGATAATTTTGAAAGATTGTTACACTTTGCTTGCCTTTTAACATTGGTCCCAGATGTAATTGTAGATAGTTTTGATAAGAGAATTGATCAGGATACAGACGAATCCTCTTTGTTTGCACAGATTAATAAAAATCTATCAAAATGCCCGACACTGGACAGTAGTTTTGTACAGGGGGGTGCAAAGATGTCAGCTGCGGTTTCCAAACCACAAGACAACGCTAGTACCTCGCATTCGGGAAATGATGCAACAGCGAAGACATGTGCACGAGTAGAATCGAAGAAAATTCCAGAGAGATCAGTTACAACGATACGTTGTTTTAATTGTGATAAACTAGGACATAGTAAATCAAATTGCAGAGTGAGATATTGTTCAGTTTGCAAATCTTCAGACCATAGATGGAGATTTTGCCCAGCCACAAAGAGTAGAGAATATCCAAGGAAGTCACGGGGAGGTTTTTCTACATATGACAGGAGAATTCCACATGATGCAAGTTCTAGATACATAAAGGAACAACAGAATTTTCACAAGATAAGTTCGAAAACGGACACAGGATAATGAGCAATCAGGTCACCAGAACCTAGGCCGATTGTACGTGGATTTTCTAATAGCAGTGAAATTTCTATTTTCATTGATTTTGGTAGCTCAGTTAACTTAGTAAATGCTGACCTTTTTCACTCGAAGTTTCCAGAGTGCAAATTAGTCCCTTCTAGTGAGACAGTGTGTGATGTACAAGCGAGGAAACTGAATATTTTAAGTTCGTCATTTCTTACGCTTTGTATCGGCGGAAAGAAAATAGTAGAATCATTTTTGGTCATAGAAGGATTAGCCTTAGGTGAAATGGTTTTGCTAGGACACCCTTCTTGCATGCGACATAACATCAACATTCTTACGGGAATTCAGGGGATTACAATAGGTGAGTCAGGTTGTTTTGTTCCATATATACACAGGGAAAAAAATTGTGAGAAACCTAAGACACAGTCTGAGACATGTGTAGCACAGTCATTAGAGAGTGAAGATATTCCGCGAAGATCTTTCAAAGGATTTTTGTTGGAAGATATTGAATCGCAACCACGAGTTCCTACATTCGTTAAAGTGTCGCTGAAAGAGAAGAATTTTCCTTCTCAAGTGTGCGTTGTTGAGGGAACCGAGAAATTCAAAGACGTTGTGAGTACGGTGTCAGTAAATGAAGTTACAGTCGCAGGCGTGACTTCAGTAGAATTAGTTAGCTATCAAGACTCAGTGAAAAAATATCACAAGGGTACTTATGTAATTGATTTTGAAGAGTTTAATGAAGAGCATAAATTAGTGAGTTTTTGTGGAGACGGGAATATGTTTCCTAACGAGGAGCAACGGTTCCGAAGTCAGGTTCTGCATGAACATTTGGCTAAAGTTGATTATCCTGAATATTCAGATAAAGTAGAGAAAGTGTTGAAAGAATATCTAGATATCATTGCTTTGAAGGGAGATAAATTAGGAATTACAGATGTTTTAGAACATTCAATCCGCCTACAAAAGGGTACAAATCCCATATATATTCCAGCATATCGAATTCCTTTTAAGATCAGAGAAGAAGTAGAAAAAGAAGTTCAGAGGTGGGAGTCGGAAGGCATTATCAGACCGTCCAATTCTCCGTTTAATTTTCCTTTGCTTGCAGTTCCTAAGAAAGACGGTAGTATCAGAGTTTGTGTAGATTTTCGTAAATTGAATGAAAAAACATGCCCAGATAGATATCCGGTAGCTTGTTTGCCTGATTTGTTTGTTGAGATCGGTGGCAAGAATATATATTCATCTATAGGTCTTATGCAAGGGTTTCTACAAGTTCCCCTTAGCGAGAGTAGCCGTAAATATACAGCATTTTCGGTACCAAAGGGACATTACGCGTTTAATAGGATGCCTTTTGGATTACAAGGGTCCCCAATAACATTTACTTGACTGGTTAACACAGTACTTCATGGCTTGTTAGGAAAGTCGGTGTTTGTGTACATGGATGACATTCTCATATGCACAGATACAATTGAAGAACATCTAAAGGTGTTAAAAGAAGTCCTCAAGCGATTATGGTTCGCTGGATTAAAGGTCAAATTAGCCAAATGTGAGTTTCTGAAGAGAAAAATTGTCTATTTAGGACATGTTATCTCTAAAGAGCGAGTTAGAGTGAATGATGAGAAAGTTAAAGCCATTGTGAATTTTCCAGTTCCCAAAACCAGGAAACAGATTCGTTCGTTTCTAGGTATGTCGGGTTTCTTTCGCCGTTTTGTGCGGAATTTTTCTACAATAGCGTCTCCATTGACAGATTTGTTACGAGAAGACGTTAAGTTTGTTTGGGGTGATAGTCAACAATTAGCTTTTGAGAAGCTTAAGAACGCTTTGGTGAACCCACCTGTTTTGAAGTTTCCAGATTTTAGTCAACCGTTCACCTTAGTGACTGACGCGAGTCAGGAAGGTATAGGTGCGTGTTTGATGCAGAAATTTGAGGGGAAATTACACCCAATTGCTTTTTATAGCAGAAAGTTCAAAACGCGTGGTAGTAACGAAAGGCTGATGTCAGTTGTGTACAAGGAGGCTTTCGCAGTCGTCTCTAGCCTTCTTCATTTTAAGATGTTGTTGTTGGGAAATAAAGTTGAGATTTTTACAGATCATCAACCGTTCTTAGAGCTTTTTAATAAGCCAAATTTGTTGCCCAAGAGAGCACGTTGGTTCCTAACATTGAGAGATTTTGATGCAAACCTCAAATACATTGAAGGTAAGCATAATGTAGTTGCAGATGCATTGAGCAGACATTTTCCGGTTGAGGATGAGGGAGTACAAACCGAATCCTGTGTGGGAGAAGAGTAAATGTCTCTGACATTAGTAGTTCTGAGATGTCGCATGTAGAGGACATACACGTTTCTACAGTGCATACTTCGGGGAGAAATAGTAAGTTGGCAGTCTCGGGAGAGATTGTTGTTCGTGATAGTGAGAGTAACGCCGTGTGTTATATTACAGGTGAAAATGTCACTTGGGACATAGGCTTGCTCGAACAAAAGCAAGATGAAGATAAATTGTTGTCAGATGCTAAGGCATTTCTTAGGGGAGTTTCACCGAAGAAAGGGTATAAGTTGCCTTTTTCTGGTCTAGAGTTGTAGAATAATTTATTGGTGAGGAAAGTTAAGTATAACTTGCGAAGTACTCGAAGCATGGGTGAAATTACACAAATCATCGTGCCAGAGAGTCTAGTACCACAAGTTCTAGACATTGTACATTGTAAATTTGGTTCTCCTCATTTAGGTGTGGACAAGACGTATGAAAACGTCAGGTCAAAGTTCTTTTGGAAAAATATGTTTTCCGCAGTAGAAGCCTTTGTGAAGAAGTGCGCTATTTGCAATGCGAATAAGCCAGCGACGACAGTGTTGTGTCGTTTGGGTTCATATCCCGTACCACATAGGCCGTTTCAGAGAGTGCATATGGATATTCTGGGTAACTTCTCAGAGTCCGCTTATGGTTATAGACATTTATTAGTAGTTGTTGATGAGTTGACTCGTTTTGTCGAGATTTTCCCACTGAAGTACAAATCAGCTGAGGAAGTTGCTATAGCGTTCTTTAAGGGGATAATTTGTAGATATGGTGTTCCTGAATGTCTGATCACAGACAATGGTAGGGAGTTTATTAATAAGACTTTAGACGGTCTTGCTAATTTACTGGGAATAAAGAAAGTATCTATAATCCCGTATAGACCTGAAGCGAATGGGTTATGTGAGAGGGCGAATCGGAAAGTAATCGAAGCTTTGCGCATGACGGTGGGTGGTTCCGATACACATTGGGACAGATCTTTGGATGAAGTGCGATATAGTATCAATACTATGATGAATGATACAATTAAGATATCTCCAGCAGAAGCTTTGTATGGGTACAAGTTGAAAGGACCTTTTGATTTGTTACCAGAGCGAGTTCAGGGTGATGCTACGGTCACTTCGTTGATAAATAAAGCGAGAGAAAGATTTGCACGTATCAGTAAAGAACTTGAACTTAGTTCACGTGCAATGGTAGAGAAAAGTAACGCGAAATCGAGGGGAGTAGCTTTTTCGATGGGTGATAGAGTGTTTGTTAAAGTGAATGTTTGGAATGATCTGAATTATAAATTAAGTCCGAAGTTCCACGGACCTTTTGAGATTGTAGAGATCAAAAGAGGGAATAGATTTGTAGTAAAAGATGTAAATACTGGAGTGACGAAATTGACCCATATTTCAAAGTTAAAGAAAGTTGGGATGTAATGGAACATTTGTATATAGTCATGTAGTGGAACGTTTGTATATAGTTAGAGGGATAAATGGGTTGATGTTTGTATATATATATGATATTTATTTATTTTTTTTTTGTCTCTTGTTCATTCTAGATGTTGAAGTTCTTAATCATTTGTTTTCGAATGATTTTGGGAGTTGAGACATGGGCTAATTTCATACGAGATTTGACCCGTGTGTTAGTGTGTTAGTGTGTTATTGTGTTATGATGTGTTTTGTCATCTGATGCAATATGTGTGTTGTTTAGGATATTTTTTTTTTTTGGGGGGGAGGTACGTAGTATATCGGACCGAACAAGTCTGATCTTTTTTTTCGGGTTGGGAGATCGTATTTGAGTATTTGGATTTTTTTTTTCAGTTTCTTTTTTTAAAAATGAAGGGAGCTGTATTGTGAGTAGTTGTAGTTGTTAAGATCATGGGAGCGATTGCCATTACGTCAATTGCTATTTTATTGCGAAATATTTGCTAACCGGAGTAGAACTTTCATGTCTTTTACGAGATATGATACCTTTTAGTGTTTGGATAGGATTCTCGAGTATTTTTTTTTTCTGTTGGAAAGAATTGTTTTTTTATGAGTGAGTTCCGTAGAGTTATTGTGCTTAATAGTGAGTTGACTGTGATTATTCTGAGATACACACTTGGAATTAGTTCACATTAAGAGTGTTTGACTTTTGCATTAGTAGTTTTGTTTGGTTCAGTAACATGAAACCTTTTTGTTATTAGACCTTTTTCGAGTGCTTTTGGAGACTCAGTAGTGATATGGGATGGATTAGAGACTATGTTCATTTTGGGAGGTCAATATCAAGGTTCGGGAGTTGATTATAAGACAAGTTGTACTTTAGTTAGAGAGAAGTATGTGTTTGACAGTAGTATTTTCCAGTTGCGAGTTGTATCTGTGGGGGGTTGTGAATTATCATTAGTTCATGGACAGACTCCGACAGAATGTGACTTTAGACAGTTCCAGCGAGATTACCACATTGAGTCCACCAGTACCCTTCCTGCCGTGTTTTGCAAGGAGTATGCAGTTACAATGATGTGCCAGAACAACAAGTCGACATCATTCGTTCTTCGAGGGTCCAAGCTGTTCGACTCATCCTGCAGAATCCTGTCTACGGACTTTCTCGTACTTAGCTGTGCTGTATTCAACAGTTCCGAGAAGATAATTATGCGTCATACACATAACGAGCATTTGGTAGTGGCGGTACCTACAACCAAGGTGCCAATGACGGTTCCACCTTTGAAAGACATCGACAATTCCGTGATGTTCGAGTATCAGGAATATATTATGCTGACAATTTTAATTGTCTTAATAGCTATTTTACTGATAATTCTTGTTGTGCAAGTAGTAAAGCTTATTCGTGTTTGTAAGGTTACATGTAAAGGCTCTAAGAACACAACCCCAGTGACTTTGGAAGTGTGTCATGAGAGCAGTCCTTAAAGCTGCAGTGCAGTAGACATTGCTAATTGAGCATAGCCCTATCTGTTATGTTTTATATATATGCTTTTGTTTTAGTTTGCCGTTAAGGAGAGCGAGACGCTCTTATGGGGTGGCCGAGCTCTATTTAAAGGACACGTATATGCATTTCATAGCTTCAATGCTTTAAGATGTTATCGTGGAAAGTTGCTGCGAGATGGTACTGATGGGAGCCGTCAGATGTAAAATCTTTGTATTCAGCAAATAGTTTGATTCCTCAGCTCTCTGCATGAGAAGCTCAGCAATATTGGCGATCAGGTGATCTCCGGAGCGTTATGTATATTCGTGAGTACGTGCGTTACTTTGATCTAGGTTATGCCAAAATCTGCCCTAAAAGTGAGTTTGATCGTTCATTAACGTGACAGAACTGCAGTTGTCCAGTCATAGCTTTGGAGTGGTTCCAGGCTTTGAAAATTGGCAGATAAGGTAGAGTCTCAAATCTCTGTTTTTATGGGAGAAAATTGAACTTGTGATTTTTACCATGACTTTCTGATTATTATGAACTTGTGAACTGGTGTGGGGGATTTAATATGAATATTCATACCTCTTTTATATTATTATTTTGTTATGTTACGTTTGCCATATCTTGGCTATGCATTTTACACTTTCCATTAATGTGTTTTGCATTTCATATATTTTTGGGGGTTTTCTATCATGTTTATTTCTTTCGACAGATGTCTGTGGGCTTGTGGTAGACTGTTTTTTTTTTGGACATGACTTTTAGTTATTGATTTGGGAGTATGTGTGATTTTGGGGATTTCCAGGCTATTAGCCATAATGAGACTTCTTTAATCAGAAGTGCTTTGCAGTTTAGAGTTTAGTTATCTGACTCGATAATTCATTTATTATGCATTTTAATCTTTGCTTTGTTTTATTCATTTCTTATTGGGTTATTTGAATAATAAACCTATTTTTTGTAAGAACGATTGTGTTTCTTTAAATAGGCCATTTAATTACTTGTGAGAATGAGAGAGAGGGATTCGGGAGAGAGAGAGAGAGAGAGAGAGAGAGGGAGAGAGAGAGAGAGAGAGAGAGAGTCGATACACGGTGAGAGAGAGAGAGAAAAAAAAAATGCAAGTGTGATCATGGGTTGAACCTTTTCACGTCTTTTTCCTGAGGTCGGATCGCTAAGATTGCGCTACGTACACTTCAACAAAAAGTGTTGATTCCGTTCCCTGTAACATATATATATATATATATATATATATATATATATATATATATATATATATATATATATATATATATATATATATATATATATATATATAAGGCATATTCAGCTATCCTTGGAAAGTAATAATCAGTTGGTGTTTTCACATCTTCTTTCCTTCCTTCCACATGCATCGAGTTTGGTGAGTGGAATCACTGGAACATTAGTTTGAGAATAATGCTTCGTATTATCCCCAGTCCCTTTGACCGATTCTAATTCCTTGTTTCATGGACAACGACAGGTTTAGTGATCTTCCTATTGTACAGGCAAGTTAAACGACTTTTACTTTCCTGATGAATTTTGACCGTCGACAAGGGAATTCCGAAGTGACCATCATCAATGAAAGAATGAACCGGAATCTTTCAAAAGGACTCGTTATAATTTCAGACCCTAATATCAAGCCCATCAAATCTACCGGGGGTGGGAGGTAACTAGAGCAGTAAAAACAGCCGATCATATTAATCAATACCATCCACGTCGCTACCTTACAAATTTCTATATTCGCCAGTTATCAATATGATAGTCAACCCAAAATGACGACGATCATGTAGTACGTTTTAGATGATGCCAATTTTCCCAGATTTGATTCATAAAAGCTTCACCTAAGTTTGGATATCGCGTAGATATGGCAGACACGTAGCCCCACCTTTCCATGCTAGGTCTGAAACAGAAAACAGTTTGACACTTGTTCTGCCCATCTAACCGTGAAGACGTAAAATGAACTGAAATCTGGAGAATTGAAGTCATACATTAAACTGCTTTGATCAAAAGGTAGGGTGAGGATGATTTAGTTTCTAGTCACCTAAATAAATTATACTAATGCCCAATATCTAGCTCAGACTCACTACTAATGAAAATAAATGATACAATGCGAAAAAAATACAACTATTGACTCCTCAAGTGATGGCAGATTTGTAAATTAACTCGGCTTTGTCCCGGAACGGCCTCTTTCTTCTGGACAGCCCGGGGGAGGGATAATTGGGATTTTATGACCAGAATAAAGAACCCTGAATTGAGGAATGCAGATTAACTGTAGTCGGATTATAAGTCAGGAAGTTTGGAAACGTAGCTAAACACCCCCATATTGGGTCTACAGAGTTTCTATGTGCACTATAAATCGATATACATAAATACACATTCATACATACACACATACACACACACACACACACACACACACACACATATATATATATATATATATATATATATATATATATATATATATATATATATATATATATATATATATATATATATATATATATATATATATATATATATATATATATATATATATATATATATATATATATATATATATATATATATATATATATATATATATATATATATATATATATATATATATATATATATATATATATATATATATATATATATATATATATATATATATATATATATATATATATATATATATATATATATATATATATATATATATATATATATATATATATATATATATATATATATATATATATATATATATATATATATATATATATATATATATATATATATATATATATATATATATATATATATATATATATATATATATATATATATATATATATATATATATATATATATATATATATATATATATATATATATATATATATATATATATATATATATATATATATATATATATATATATATATATATATATATATATATATATATATATATATATATATATATATATACACTCTCCTTCATAGAGCCATTAACCTGACCTCAAGTTGGTCCGCATTTCATGCTGAGGTGATTATCCTCAATGATTATTTTAAGAGTAATTACTACCCATCAGTGATTTTCCATAGAGCTCTGAATTCCCTGACCACTCTCCTTCATAGAGCCATTAACCTGACCTCAAGTTGGTCCGCATTTCATGCTGAGGTGATTATCCTCAATGATTATTTTAAGAGTAATTACTACCCATCAGTGATTTTCCATAGAGCTCTCAACAAATTGCTTAATTTGAAACTTAACCCCCCACCTTTAGTCCATAGTGGCCCCAAATTATGTTTGTATGCAAGATTCCCTTTTTTACATGACAATAGATTTCGGAAAAAATGCATCAGGCTATTCAACGGACAGTTACCCGCTCTCAATCTCAAGTTAATCCCAAGAAACCCACGAACCATTGCATCTCTTTTCCATGTCAAGGACAAGATTAGCCCCTTGTTTACTTCCGGTGTGATTTATCAATATAATTATCCTAGATGTGATCTCGGCACTTACATCGGTTGTACCAGGAGGCTGCTAAAAGTCCGAATCTCCTCTCATCAAGGAGTAAGTTTTAGAACAGGCTGTCGATTATCCAATCCCGAGCAGCAAAATTTGTAAGACACATGTAGATGCTAAGGATTTTAGTATTGTGGGGAGAACCGATACATGGAAGAGTTAACCACACTTGAATCCATTATGATTAAATTAACTGTCCCTGCCCTTAATCACCAATCAACTTCCACCCAGCTGTTCATCGCTTAACTACCTGCTGTAACTTATTTGTTTATACTCCTCCCCCCCCCCCCTTCTCTCCCCTCCTTGCATTGCTTGTCTGTGTCAGTTTGCTTTACACTACCGGTGTGGGTAGGTGTCTTTTTTATTTATTTATTTATTTTTTTTTTTTTTGTATTGGCCCCGGCCTTCTTCTGCTGTTCTGTTCCTTTTTAAAATACTTTTTTAAATATATATATATTTTTTAATATCTTGTGAGTGTTTTTAAGGTTGTCCCTTTTTTTTTTCTTTTAAACTGTCATTTGACATGGTGTTAAGTATATAATGTGTATACCTTTTAGTGTTAATACACAGTACTGTTTAAGTTCATCGCTTTTTCAGCCTAGAAGATGTATCAAGAGATACGAAACGTCGGCGTAACAATAAATGGATAAAGAAGAAAGAACGCCTTTCTGTTACTCCAATTTGCCTATATATATATATATATATATATATATATATATATATATATATATATATATATATATATATATATATATATATATATATATATATATAATATACATATATATATGTGTGTGTATATAGCGACAAAAAATAATATTCACAGCTTCTGAATTAATTTTTTATGAAATGCTAAAGTTAAATTGATGAAATAAATGAGCAAATTAGAATAAGTAAACAAAGCATTTTTCGGTCGTTATTCAGAATGAAGCGCATCTGGAGTTCAGTCACATGCACTGAACATATCGCAAAATAATAAAACAGTCAAGTGAGTGCATTTTTTATTTCAGTTAGAATAATATCAATGAACTACAATTACTTATCGTTTTTCATTTGCGCTAGAGCTGGAAAAGAAAAACAGAGAAGAGAGTAACTCATTACCAATACAAAGCTGGATTAGATAGGATTATAGCCCTTCTACCCCATGAGTCGAAAGACCAAAATTCCGTGTAAGAGAACGAATCAGCCCAGCAGTGTTGTCTCGCTACATAGGGATGTCGCCAAGTGACTGGCGAATTCCCGCATTAGATATAGAAAATCAGGAAAATTATGATAAAAGGGAGTTCGGGAGGAAGTGTTTTGGTTTGGATATGGTCAACAAGACTTCGTGGGACCTAAAGAAAACATATTTTAGTGGATTAACTTTGAAAGGATGGCAGGAAAAATCGATCGTATGTATACGTACTAAACGCCACGGTCAAAACATCTGCTCCTCGTATATATACGTACTAAACGGTTAAAGGGTTAAATTCCCTGAAAAGGAAGGACATATTAGATAAAAGTTCCCAACAGAATATGACCTAACCGTATTAGGAAAACCACTCCACAATACGAATTCCTTATTTGTATTAACAAAATCATTATGCAATGCCTCCCGAAGAATCGGAGATTGAGCAGTACTTGTGTCACGCAAAATTCGCACCCTCCTTTTCTCACCTAAATTCCCAGACAAGACACTACCAGAGAACAAATATTTCTGAAAGAGCTCCAGGGATTTGCTATCACATAGTCATTGGTTTGTTGGAACCAATTTCCTTTCTTTCCTTTCCACACTCATGAGGACTTCTTAAAGGCAAAAGGCATACTTTGGACGTGCCCCTTCTTATTGCAAAAGAAGCATGTCATTGCCTTTAACTTATCAGGATTTTATGAATTTGACCCCCTGTTACCACTGTTAGGAGAAACACGAGTGCTAGCATAATGATTAACACTACTATTCTGTATCTTATTATTATTACTACTATTATCACTATACTTGACTTTTTTTTTCCTACCTACTCTCACCCACCCTGCCTCCCCATTTCCGGATACCTCTCCTAACACATTTTTATGGGATAAACAATATTCATCACTAGCGATGGCTACCTCCTGAAGAGTGCCAAGTTTTAACTCCTCGAGGTGCACCTTCAATTTGTCAGGCGCACACCTCTTAAACTCCTCTACCAACAATAATTCTTTAAATTTTTGGAAATTCACTACTTGCTTCGACTTGAGCCAGTCACCAGCATGCTGCTGTAAATTCCTGAAGCGCTGTCTATATGCTTTAGGAACAAGTTCATAAGCCTTTAACACAATAACCTTAACACTGTCGTAGTCAGACGACAAATTCTCGTCTAATGTGACATAAACATTTGCACCTTACCTATTAATTTACTCTGAATAAGAGTGGTCTAATACTCCTGGGGCCACTCCAACCTCACAGCAAGTTTTTTCAAAAGACATAAAAGATTCAGCCACGTTACTCCCCTGAAAATTGGGGACAAACTTTAGTGCCTCAGCCAAATTAATACCAGGCGTTACTGACCTATTCTGTGATAGAGAAGAACCCCTATTTCTAAAGGTTTGCATGGCAATCTCATACTGTCTCTCCTTTTCTATCTTTTCTGCTTTTAACCTTTGCAGATCAATTTCCATCTGCTTCAATTTTATCTCCCTATCTAACACTTCTACCGTTACCACAGACAATACCTCTTCTGACATCTCAACCTCCGGCTTACCGCCCTCCATCATCACTTTTGCATATTCATAAACCTCTAAAAACAGCAAACCCTTCCTTATAGAAACCAGGTGTTCAGTTTACAAAAAACTCAGCTACCACCTCTAAATCCTGCTTATTTAGCTCTGCAAACCCATCTTGCCACCACTCTCCATTAAGGGGTTCCATTACATCAAAAGTAACCATAATGACAATAAACAAAACTGCATCAAAATTTACACCCAGAAATTACATACAATAACAAATTACTTAAACAAAATCAGAGGTGAAAAGATGCTGCCTGACAAAAAAAAAAAAAAAAAAAAAATAATCTTGCACACTCAAGCAACTACTAAGGATCGAATAATCCTGTCAAACAGTTGCCAAATGTGATGGCCTATTTCGACCACTACATACTTTATACTGTCAAATCACTTTCAATAGTCGCTTACCTGCGATGAAGTCGGCAATGGGTGGAATCATACGCCAAATATAACCACTTAATGTGCAAGACTATTCAAGGAGGCCAAATAAAGCACGGACAAAAAATCACTTAATATTTAATACATAAACACCAGACAGAAATGACACCTGAACCTCTTAATACATGAATATCAAGAAACACAAATACCCATACATATAATTAACGAAAACACACTTATACAATTAACAATGAAAGCAAGGAACGAAAAGCAAGAATATCCTAACATTTACACTATAATAATTAAATAATTCAATGTGGCTAATGTCTCCTCAATAAAACTGTTATCAAACTCCATATCTGGAGTTATTCCGAGCAGACTGGGATTATAGGGCCCAACAGGCAGTGGTAGAGCCCAAACGCGTGATCACGTCAACCTGATGCCCTCAACAGGTAAAAAGGAATACCTTACCAGGTACCACAGAGGTCCCTCTGGCCAGGACTGAATCAGAGGCGTGGATGAATAATTAAAGATTCCTTCCAGAGGCTAGGACAGACGGATCCACACAGCTGCAATCTCCCAAGGGCAGGTAATCCCAAAAATGTATAGCAAGAACAGTAACAGCAGCAACAGTCAAATGAACAACCTCTTGATATATGGCATGGAAACACGCTGGCATCTTAATGTGAGGAAGCACGAGAGGAATCCGCATTAGCCAGCGGGGCAAAAGTAACATCAAGCTATAAAAAGATAAAAACAAAACGGTAAATGACTAGTAAACAATAGGTGGGCTTCTGAGGAGGAAACTGAAGACCTTACAAATTACTGCCAAAACCACTTCGTATTAAAATTATAAAAAACACAATACTAAAATATGAAAAGGCAAAACTGGCATCATATTGGCAATATATATATATATATATATATATATATATATATATATATATATATATATATATATATATATATATATATATATATATATATATTCACGGATTTATCCCTCCCTCATTTAGCCGCCGGTGCATCATTATTCTTGTAATGCAGTTTCTCCTTTCATTTGACTATGGGGGCAAGAAAACATGGCAGTTGTGGTAGAAGCAAGCGTATTTTGAACCAGAGACAAGCAGTTATAGCCAGTGTTTCACTCATTTAGGGTTAGGCCCCCACCTCAGCTGATCTGGGGTAGACAATAGAGACCCCCTTTCACCCCCATCACGTGATGGGGGAGTAGTTAGGTATTGCGGGCTTAGGGGACATATTTGAGCTGGGAGAAAGCTAGGACCTTAACCTCTAAGTACTTAATCTTAAGGCCACTTCCCTCGGCTCCCTTTGCTGGCTGTATGACTTTTGCAGGTCGGCGCAGGCCTACATCTTGACACAAACAACCCCGGGAGAGCGGACTGTTCCCCGAACGCAAGGAGAGGCCTCCAGGATCCTGTCACGGACACATGTCCCGTGTCCCTTCATTTTTCGCTGGTGAAGGCTAATTTCGATAACCGGCCGAGTTTATCATGTTTGGCGCCCACATCTGTAGATCAGGTTCGTTGATCGCAAGTAGTCAGTAAGCCAGCCCTTTCCCTCCCCCCTGAAATTCCTGGATTTTTCCATTCCTTCACACTTCAATTTTCTCCACCAACACATTCACTTCGTTAAGTCATCCTACTTAATCGCCCCATGACTTGCTTTGAAATCAACTTAAAACGATTCAGTGGTAAGTATTCCAATATCCCTTCCCCAGTGCACAATAAGGGCAAATTAGTTTAAGTGATATAAGTGTTTGATTCCTCCCTGTGCGAAGCTATTGTTTATTGGACAGCAGGGGAGATTTCATTGTTTCCGAGTGGTACTAACTCTGGACCTCTATTACAGGAGTCATCATATCTGCCCAGTTCGCAAATCTATGTCCCACTAGTCTGACTGCCATCCAAATTTCGCAACCATTCCTGGTCGCAGCCAAATCGCAAGACTCCATTGCGCACGCCAAAATCATCTTAATTAACTGGGTACCTTTCCCCTGAACTTCACCTGTTCTAATGTACTATTGTGTATAACCTGTTGTAATTTTACCATAACGGTGTCAGTTGTTATCAGGGGGTTGTTGTGCCTGAGGTCGTTCATATTTACCTTGCTTATTTGCAAATCCCTGCATTATTGATCTACTGTATGTACTTTTATATTGTTGTAATTGTTTACGTTTCACATTCCTTTCTTTTTTCTCCTGCATATTTGCCCCAGTCTCTGTAAATAAACCCCCTTTAATTGTAAAAGAATTCTAATTCCAATTGGTGACCTTAATTATTTACTTAAATCCAGGAAGATTCTAAGGTGAGTTTCTAGTAGAATTCTTTTGTTTATAAACTCCGGTCCCCTTGGTCCATCGGCAGTCAAAAAAAAGATAAACTGTTCCAATTTTCTTCCCAACCAAGGACCCAGTTTATAACACTGGCAACCAAATTACCAGGATCTAGTCACATTAGCGATAACTAGCCGTGCTATTACGCTAGACTAGAAACGTACCAGGAATAATCAGGCATTTAAATTTAATCATTTCATTATTCACAAAGGCATAGAAGCAACTGGAGCAGAGACTCAAGGTAAAAAAGGGTATTTGCATGGTTTTCTAACATTAAGGATATGTAAGGAAATAAGAAAAGTGATATTAATATTCTGTTAAAGAAACGCAACACACCTTCTGTTGTTAGAATTTACGTAGAACGCAAGCGACAGCGTGTGGGTTTTAAGTTATCAAAACAGAGAGGTAGGTGCAAATTGCCCATCTGCAAAATTTCCAAGTCTAGGGACAGGGTGTGATGTTGCCACACAGGTATTAGGGAGTGTGTAGTTAGGGAACTATTGCATGTGTTAGTGAGAACAAGTAGCTAAGAGTTTATTTCGGGATAGTAACGGCCGAGAAAGTGTACAATTTCTTGATCAGTGATAAATTTTGGGATGACAAGTAGCTTACAGGAAACTGTGTAGCGGTATCTTGCATTTACACTATGAGCCAGCAAGCGGCCGGTTCGAGTTGGTGCATGCGCAAATCATTCCATTGTCGTAGCAATAAAGAAAACCACTTCCAAGCATAGTTATTTAACCACCCTCCCAGTATATTAAAAGTAAAGTAAAAACATTGTTGATGGTTAACGTTAAACTCTTCGCTTTTTCATTCAAAACCCAAATATATTGAAGAAAGCATAGTGTGTTTTGTATTTTCCCTCCAAATTCCTTGCCTAGTCTGTCGCATGACAAAGCTCATGATCAGCTGTTCTCTCACACGCGACTTGCTCCCACACCTTGCGTTCACACCGAATGAATTTTCATCAATTTTCGCCCAAATATAAACCCTCACAAGAGACTTGAATATCTTCGAACCCAGTTACAACTTTGTTTACACTTGTCAGGGCGAGAATGCATTAGTAACCTCATGTAAATTACCATGAATTCATTTTGTAAAAGAAAAAACCTTAACTTACTGTAATTTTGCAAACATAATTTATTTTCTCTTAAGCACAAGGTAACGTGACTTTAAAATTCATAACAAGTACATTCCATTACACTACGCTCACCAAGAGAGAGAAAAAGAGATATTTTCTTTTCCTCTTCGCTTATCCTTTTATCTTAACACAGGGCTGACACAAATTTATTTACGTGTTTGGAAAACAACCCACAAATCATAAAAGCTAAATACAAAGACTTTTTCTTCAGTGTAACTCACTTTTAACTTTCAAACTCATTACTCATTAAAATTTTTATTATATACACAGTACATAAAATTTATAAGCACTTGTGTTTTGCAAATAATCTCACACACCTGCTTTTCCTTTTTGTGCTTCAGGCCAGATCATTTCTCGTACACTATAGAGCGCACATACATCTATCTAATTACACATTGTTCAACTGTAGTGCACGAGTTGGGCATATCTTATTCCAGACTTGCTTATACTGCAAGGGCTAAACCGCATATTGAGTGCATTCCCCATATCCTACCTGTCCTCATATTAGGCAGCAATCTCTAGTTCTTATTACTAGCCACTCACTCATGTCATGTCCAGTTTCAATCTCTCATAGTGCCACCAATCTGTGGCACTGTTAAGCACCTAATCACTGAAGCACTTATCTTTCTTCTTTCCCTTTCCTTTCTCCCTTACCTTCTGCTGGAGTCTCTCATTTACCTCTTACGCCTTACTTACCTTCTGCCCAGGCAGAGTACCATTCACCTTCAGTGCCATTTCATGCACTGACATTTTGCCTTGCTACACGGGGCACACTGGCACCACAGTGCCACCCAACCAAAATAATCCCTCATAAGCCTTTGCACCTGTATTTAAGAAACAGAATGCCATATAACCAGTGTTTCCGCCCATAAAGACCTTAGCTCCTTCAGGAACACCCCCCACATTAACAGTGCATCTGCCCATAAGGACCATAGAGCCTTCAGGAGCACTCCCATGTTCTAAATGTTTCCGCTCATAAGGGATAATAATACCTTCATGATCACTTCATTTACTAGCGTATCTGCCCATAAGGACTAAGACTTCCTTCAGGAACGCTTCCTCTAGTGTGACCTTCACACGGCACACTCACCCACAGTGCCACCTCATTTAAAGGTGCCATTCACTGAAATGCCAATAAACTAAAGGACACTTTCTCGTCGTCACAAACCCTTTCCTCCGGGAAAACCCAGTTAATCTACTCAGCACCCCTTCCCCAGCAGCAACATGTCAACTGATGAGCACCAATATTTCAGGGATATAGGGAAGGAGGACAGCCTTGTAGGCCAGGCCTTTCAAAAGTTTGTAAGGGAGCAGGTTGCTGAAAAGCAAAAGTACGAAGAAGCACAGCGACAGCACGAAGCTGAACAGAGGAGAGAAGAAGAAGAAAGAGAAGAACAGAGAAGACAGCAAGAAGCCGAGCAGCAAAGACAAGATGAAGAACGAGAAGAGCAGAGAAGACAGCAAGAAACCGAGCAGAGGAGAGAAGAAGGAAGAGAAGAACGGAGAAGACAGCAAGAAACCGAGCTGAGGAGAGAAGAAGAAGAACGAGAAGAGCAGAGAAGACAGCATGAAGCCGAAGAAGAAGAAAGAGAAGAACGGAGAAGACAGCAAGAAACCGAGCAGAGGAGTGAAGAAGAAGAACAAGAAGAGCGGAGAAGACAGCATGAAGCCGAAGAAGAAGAAAGGAGAAGACAGCATGAACTAGCCCTCAAGAACAGGGAGCTTGAGTTGGAGAGAGCCAAGAAGGAAAGTGCAGAAGCTTTAGCAGCCCAACAAGCCTCTAGCCCCACTCCATCTGCACTATATACCTCCCTGTCGACAGTCAATAACCTCGTGGGCAAATGGACTGAAGATGAACTGGAACAATGGCTCGAAGAGATCGAATTCCTCTTTGAGACCTATGACGTCAGCCCGGCTGAGAGGGCCTTACTCTCACCAAGCATCTGGACGGGAAGGCTAAGGCTGCCCAATGAGCCCTAGAAAGAGATCAACGAGGGGACATGGCTGCCGTCTGTGAGGCCATCACTAAGGCATATGAAATAACTACTGAGAGGTGGAGACAACGATTCCGAGATATGGCTAAGAACGTCGGCTGGTCCTGGACAGAATGGGCCTGTCACAAGACCCAAGGTGGGACCCACTGGTTCGAGTCTATGCGGTGCGACACCTTCGAGGATTTGTCCAACCGGACCATGCTGGAGGACTTCTTCCAGTGTTCGCCCAACCCTCTGGCGGTGTATCTTAGTGATAAGCAGCCAGCCACTCTCAAGGAAGCCTGCCGCTTAGCTGATGCCTGGGAGACGTACAACCCATTCCACAGCACCTTGCAATGCAAACTAGTGCCATCCGGACACCTCTCAGGCTTCAATTGCCCACAGAACGGACCGCCTAATAAACCTCCATGCACCTTTTGTAACAAGTACGGCCATGCTGAAGCAGAGTGCCGCTACAGGGACAATAACCAACATGGCAGCAACACTCGGCAGCCGACCAATAACCGTCCCTTTTCCTCTCCTAACTTCGCACCATCTTCCCAGCACACCGTCACTGCCAGGAAATCAACCTATCCCAGGGGCCCCTGCCGAGACTGTAGAGCTTCAGAACACTCTTCCTCTGGGTATCCTTCATGCCCAAAACATGTGGTCACTCCCAGGCACGTCAACCTGATCAGTGACACAGCCTCCTTGGCTGAGCCGCTGGAGAGAACTCACCCTGAACGGGTCTGGACACAGTCCATCTCAGTGGTTCCTCTGGATGGTTCTAGCCATCCCATGCACCTGCCAACTATATTAGCTTGATATATCATGCCCAAGTGCCAGCCAGTGCCGAGGGAGATGAGCACACCAAATGGACTGTGACCTGGATGGACGAACAATCCTTGACAGTCCCCACAGTTGAACTCAGGGTGATCACCCCTTGGAGCAACAAAATTCACCACCTTAGCGTCGTCAAGCGTATTCGGCACGGAGTGGAGAGTTCCTGCTTGGACGAGACATCCTCTGGGGATGTCCCACTCCTACACCACTCTGTTGCCTGACTGCTTCCCCCTGCGCATCCTCAGTAACAGCTTCTGTGACAGCTGTGCCACCATCAGCCGAACCTTCCTTTTGCCCAAGAGCAACATTACGCAATCCACCTAGAACTCATTCCAGGCCTAGTAAGCAGATCTCGGGACCGGATGGCCACCAAAAAACTACTCCCTCATCACAAAGGGATCTAGCCAACTACCGCTGCAGGACCTGCAACATAAGAGGGCACTCTGAAAGATGGTCCAGGTGCCCCAGCAAGCTAGCTGCAGCGACAATTTCCACAGAACCAAGAGGCCCTGCCCTCTCATCGAGACAGGAATCGCTGTCCCAACTCACCCCAGGGACACCTAGGGGTCTTGCTCCCCCGGGTCCCCCTTCAGCTTTGTCTGACATCAATTCACTGCCAGTGCCACTTGCGAGCACTGGTCAGTGCTGAGCTCTGCCTATTTCGGCTGGAAGCTCCATGCTGCCATTCTTACACCCCATGCCTGGCTCTGAGTTAGTGCCAGTGCCGGATCCAGAACCTGACTCGAATCCTCCTATGGGAGATCCACCAAACCTCACAACCATGATCATCGCTCAGTGCGAGCCTCCTACCCCTGACATTTCTTCTTCCCATACTCCTCCACCTGCTGAGGATGACCCTCTGGCAGGCCTAGACATCACCTCTTTTCTGGTCGATCAGGAAATGTCTGACCAGGGTGCAGACGCTGAAGTAGGAGACCAGCCCGTAGCCCCTGAGGCTGGCCCTGATCCTGCTCCTGACGGCATTCCGGGCCTTTCTTCAGAGTTGGTATCCTCACCGCTCCTTAGGAATGGCCTAGCCAGACCCTGGAGGCCCCCGAAGAAGAAGAAGAGGCAGAAGAAATCCACTTAGCAAATCAGACCCATAAGCTCTTCTTGGCACTCGTGCCTGTTGGCACTGTGCCGCTTACATCTCAGAGTGATCCTGGCTCCTGCCTAGAGGAGGTAGCCTGCGTGACCACTGATCCAGTAGTATTAACAATTAACCACGTAGGCTTTTGCACCACTAACCTTTCATAACTGATACATTACTTAACTGTACATTGTGATTTACCCTTCAGGTTATTCATGTTTAAATTTGTTGCATGTCGTAGGATAGTAGGTTAGGTTAGGTATTTACCATGTGCATTTGCCTAGGAGTAGATTTCTCCTGTCGTCAGAGAAAGTTAGTAGAAGTGTCTATACCCTTAGCTAGGTTAGGCCCATTGTGTATGTGAAGTTAGCCAATTCAGAACCCCTCTTAGCAGTTAGGTAGGCCCCTTTAGCTGTTTCAGTACCCAAAGCACAATTTATGTAGGGTAACTGGTTGTCAGTCGGTAGGAATTAGCTAAGACTTTCACATCCAAAAGGGTGTGAATGCCTTTCCAAAGGGGGGACCTTTCATGGATTTATCCCTCCCTCATTTAGCCGCCAGTGCCTCATTATTCTTGTAATGCAGTTTCTCCTTTCATTTGACTATTGGGGCCAAAAAAACATGGCGGTTGTGGTAGAAGCAAGCGTATTTTGAACCAGAGAAAAGCAGTTATAGCCAGTGTTTCACTCATTTAGGGTTAGGCCCCCACCTCAGCTGATCTGGGGTAGACAATAGAGACCCCCTTTCACACACATCACGTGATGGGGGAGTAGTTAGGTATTGCGGGCTTAGGGGACATATTCGGGCTGGGAGAAAGCTAGGACCTTAACCTCTAAGTACTTAATCTTAAGGCCATTTCCCTCGGCTCCTTTTGCTGGCTGTATGATTTTGCAGGTCGGCGTAGGCCTACATCTCGACAGAAACCACCCTGGGAGAAGGCACTGTTCCTTGGCCGCAAGCAGAGGACTCCAGGATCCTGCCACGGACACATGTCCCGTATCCCTTCATTCTTCACTGATGAAGGCTAATTTCGATAACTGGCCGAGTCGACCATTTTGGCGCC
>JANJGK010007537.1:5000-30765 GCA_039081455.1 Macrobrachium rosenbergii | reverse complement strand
GCTTTTATTCCTCTCCCACACGCATGCGCACCGACCTTTGCCTCTTTATCCCTTTTTCGGCTACGGTCCACAAGTCTAGCCCACTGCATTGCTCATGTTCAAGCTTTGGGAGTCCCGTCTGCAAAACTTTTCTTCGCATTTGGGACCTGCCCTTTCTCGAACCCCGTTTGTGCCCTCTTTGAGGAAGATGACCACTTGGGTTTGCTAATTAATGATGCCACGATAACAAGTGTTCGTTAGTGTCTGCCAGTTGGGCCTCATCTTCAGGCAAGTCTTTCCGAGTCTTTCTGAGTCACTCGAGAGCCTCAGTGATTTATAGCTTTGTTTAATGTTCGGATTTTTCAAGTCCGGCTTCTCTGATGGTTTTTTTTCTCTTATTTTAAGAAGAAGTGATCGTCTGAGGTCCGGAGTTGAACTGTGCCAGTGCGGATGAGTCACCTCGGAAAAGTAAAACGAAAATGCAAAGCTTTATGGTTTAAAAGGACATATATAGACCTAGAGCTCTCGTTTGTGTAAAATTCCTCTCCTCTCTCCATTTTTTATTTTGAAAGTATTTTAAAATATTTGTTGTTTTTATGTGGTTTTCACTTTCCCAATGGAAGGCTTCCCTTTTGCCATAATTCACGTTTCGTTTTCGCCTCTCATATGCTAGTTTGATCTTTTTGAGATTGAAGAGTAACTGCAGAATGCTGAATTAGCTATTTCTTTGTGTGCATTATTATATGCTTTATCAGGATAACATTTGGCATACAGACATGTCTATAAATGTATGTGTATGTATATATATACACATACATAGAGAGAGAGAGAGAGAGAGAGAGAGAGAGGAGGAGAGAGAGAGAGAGAGAGAGAGAGAGAGAGAGCTTGTCCATCTACTAGAACAGGGAAAAGACTCCGTAATTGGATGTGGCGCTAACAGAAATCTTTATCGGATTTACTGTATTAGTTTCCAACACAAAGCGTTTGAAATGGCCAAGGAAGAAGGAAAAAAAAAAGAAATTCAGGAGCCGATGTAGAGGCGCACAGAGGACAAAGGCCTCTTCATCGCGTAAACTTTGAAAGCTTCGTTATATCGCCTTTCCCTTTGTGTGCGTCTCCTGAATGGCAAACAATTGTGCTGTTGTTAAAAGTCGAGACAAATCGTTCATAATGAGAGGCCCTTCCCGCTGAAACTGAACAGACGACTACTACAGTCGAAGCTTCTTATAGGACTGTTGCTGTCTTAGGGTTATGGTTCTCTAGAACTTGCGATTCAAAAATTCAAAAGGCCCGTGTAGGGACAGAAACAGAATATTGATACCATTAATATTACCTTATTTCATTGTATTTATTTATATATATTTTTGATTTCCCAGTAAATCAAACGGCGTGGAGTAAATTTGGCTGTAGTCATCCACCTAAGATAGAGCTCAAGTTCCAAGGTTATGACTCATCGAAAACCTTTTGAGATTATATATATATAAATATATATTATATATATATATATTATATATATATATATATATATATATATAGTATATATATAGTGATTGCCTAGCTTTTCTTGAGATTAAGTAAAGTGAGCACATTTTAAATAAGTAGGCTCTATGTGTAAAAAAAAAAATTGTGCATTTTGTTACTGTGGTAGCGTGGATGATCAATTTATTGACTTTTATTATAGTTTTATGAGTCTCAGGAAAGAGAACTTCACTGCCACCTATCTTCTTTCCACCGCATAACTCCTTAAAGGACGTATTGTCCTTTACAAGCACTTAAAACCATGCGCGTGGAGGGAGCGTGTCCCTAAACATTGTATGTCTCACGAACAGCCTCTTGGTCGAGTTCTCTTGGGCACCCTGAGAGAATTAATCTCTCTCTCTCTCTCTCTCTCTCTCTCTCTCTCTCTCTCTCTCTCTCTCTCTCTCTCATTCCTGCATTTCACCGCCCCTTTCTTCTTTAGACTTCTAACTCTCATCTTCTTCCATCTCCTAAGACCCTCTGTATCAGTGTAATCCCCTAAATTCACATTTCCATCAAAAGTTTTCATTTGAAGTGTTCGGCTTGTCTGCCTTATGTCCACTGAGGCTGGAAGTAGCCACATCTCGGATGACTTCTGGACTCTCTTGTCATCCTAGTATAGTCAAGGCCGCACTTGAGGGCCTCTTGCAGTCGTCATGGTTACAAGTTTCACACTTTGGCAAACCATGTCAGTTGATAGGCTAAACCAAGTTGAGAGTAGATGTGGGCAGAATGTATCTCTCTCTCTCTCTCCTCTCTCTCTCGTCTCTCTCTCTCTCTCTCTCTCTCTCTCTCTCTCTCATTTGCAGAAACATCCAATCCCATGGAAGTACAACAGGAGCAATTGAGTTCAGCTCGAAAGAAGGAGGAGCAGGGTGTATCGATCTAAAGGTTGCAGGAGGCAGGTTATTTCCATTTAAAGATTGCAGGAGGCATGTTGTTTCAATCTAAAGATTTTAGGAGGCAGGTTGCTTCAAATTTAAGGTTGCAGGAGGGCAGGTTGCTTCAAATTTAAGGTTGCAGGAGGCAGGTTGTTTCGATATGAAGGTTGCAGGAAGCAGGTTGTTTTAATCTAAAGGGTTGCAGGAGGCAGGTTGTTTTAAATTAAAGGTTGCAGGAGTTGTTCCAAAGTAAAGAATGCACGAGACAAGTTTCTTTAACCTGTCCAGTGCAGGGAGCAAGGTTGCTTTAATGTTAAGTGAGTAAAGAATGACAGGAATATTACGATTGATTACGAATAAGTCTGTAAGCTGAAAGGTTATGTTGTCATAGAAATGTAAGCTCAACGGTCATTTCGTCACAAAAATGTAAGCTCAAAGGTTACGTCGTCACAGAAGTGTAAGCTGAAAGGTTGCGTCGTCACACAGAACGTAAGCTCAAAGGTACGTCGTCACACAAAATGTAAGCTCAAAGGTTACGTCGTCACACAAAATGTAAGCTCAAAGGTTACGTCGTCACACAAATTTAATCTCAAAGGTTACGTCGTCACAGATTTAATCTGACGACCCGCACGGTTGCTCTTATTAAGTTATTAAATGTCTAACTGTGAATTATTCAAAAACATCTGGCATGAAGATAGGAATCAAGGAATTCCTGATTCCCTCTCCGGTATACTGAAGATGACGTGTAGTTCAAATTCCTTATTTTTTCATACAAACAAATCGATGTGATAAATATTGATGCTTTCTTGGACTGTCACAGTGGAAATTGTTGAAATATATCTTTAGGAGTAATGGTCATTTAGTCAGTGATGTCCCCCCATGGATGCCCACTAAAGATAAAGTGGACTTTGGAGACCAAAGGAAACCTTTATTGAGTGTCCCAGCATCCCTTGGGTGCCGGATGACAGAAAATGATCATTGTAACAGATCTCTTTCCCAGGTTTTTACTTTTTTTCCTCGTATTTTTGTCTTGTTATTTTTTCGAAGTAATTCTGACTGTTTTGTGAAAACAGTTGCGTTAGTTCAAGTTAAAATCATTAGATTCATCACCATCTTAAGGTTAGTTATTTTTCGTCTCTCTCTCTCTCTCTCTCTCTCTCTCTCTCTCTCTCTCTCTCTCTCCTCTCTCTCTCTCTCTCTCTCTCTCTCTCCAAAGCACTTGACCTTCGCTGCCTCATGCAGTGAGAAATAGAGAGAAGAATAATGTAGGAAATAGTGCCGGGGATTCCCCCACCGTTGCCTCTCTCTCTCTCTCTCTCTCTCTCTCTCCTCTCTCTCTCTCTCTTCTCTCTCTCTCTCTCTCTCTCTCTCTCTCTCTCTCTCGTTAGCCGCATGCGGGAGCAGGGATGTTTGCAAGGCGAGAGAGAAAATACATCCTGTCGAAACCCTTCGTTCGTTCAAGAGTCTGGGAGAAAAGTGGGTCGAGTTGTATCTCATTATGCCGTTGTAGCGATACCCTTTAAATTCAGAGGGGTTTTAGGCAGGCAGGCACTGCAACATCATGTCATTCGGTGCCTTACGTTACAGAAGGAATCGATGCCAGTTCGGGATGAAGGTGCGGGATTATCAGAACCAGAGAGAGGACGCGCGCACACTCACACCAGAACGTATATTGAGTTGGCAATAATAGGTAACAGAATCGCACAGACACGCGCGCCCTATCTATTTACCTTGACATTTCACTTCAATGGAAATACGTACTCTTCCATATTTCAATTTTCTTGGAATATGTGCTTTGTCATATTTCTGTCTTATCCAATATTTTCCTGATGTGCATAGCGCAAGTCTGCATTCCAGAGTGTGTATTCACATCTATAAGCTTTTTCAAGGTTCCAACTGTAAACGTGGCCCCGGTTACTTTGATTTAATATTGTCTTTCGATTGCCTGAATGGTTTCAGAGAAGTCTTTTTTCCTTCGTCTTTTTGGGGAGATCTTTAGCAGGCGAGGCAGAATAAAAGGGAAAAAGTCAGAGGTAAAGAAAACTTCAGATAATGATTTTCATTTTTCTTCTTAATCCGATTCTCAGCATTTCATTTCCCATTTTTTTCTTTTATTCATTCTCTTAACGTAAATTTATCCTTTTGCATTTTATTCCATTTCTTGTTTTCTCTTTATCGAAAACGTGAGGAGTGTTTGTCAAGCTGGCAAAGACCAGTTGGATTATTTTTTTTGTATGGAAACGAATCAAGTTGGGGTTTTCTTTTGTTTATCTGTAAAAAGGTTGATTTTGTAATCATGAGCTTTTTCAGATCCTGTTGTCCTTGATAATTTCATTCTCTCTCTCTCTCTCTCTCGTCTCTCTCTCTCTCTCTCTCTCTCTCTCTCTCTCTCTCTCTCTCTCTCTCTCTCTCTCTCTCTCTCTCTCTCCTCTCTCTCTTCTAGATAACCGAATATGAGATCTTATGCAAGGGAAGATATTTCGCAAGATGGTGTGGAAACCCTTTATGATAACGTTTTCACCGTATCGGAATATTATTTATCTCGTAAAACATTAATTACAAATATAATGCAATTTTTTACTACGCTAATTTTATTCACATTTATGACTGGAATATATAGCCCTCCATTCCATGTAAATTTTTCTGCTGGGTGCGTCACATACTAGTTTCTTTTCTTTTCTCCTGCATTAAATTTTTAGCTCTGATTTCTATCATCATTTGGTTTGTTTGTGTGTATGTGAATTTTTTTGAATGAGACAGCAATTTTCATTAATATGACTTGAGTTTATTTTAAAAGTAATTTTTTATTGGTTATTGTTCTAGTAATATTAATTTTCATTAGTATGATTATTCAGAAGTTATTGCTTTAAACTGATGTGTCAGTTATAGTTTATGCAAATTTACTGAAGTGATATTTATGATTAGAAACTTCAAATGTTTGTGATTGTCTATTGGACCATAAGCATGAGTTATTTTCTTACCTGTCAATCATTTCTTCATGTATTTTTTTAATATTGTGTAGCATGTAACTCTCGCCTAGGGTGTTAATTAGTCTTACCTTTACACTTGCATGTGTTGTCTTGCAACTTTCCTTACCTATTAATCCTCATTACCTTGCGCAATGAACCACCTGTCCTTACATGTTAATTCGCCATACCTTTATCCTTGAATGCCAAGTGAACTTCGAAGTCTAAGTGTAGTTTCTACTGTAGGCTAAAATTATCCCAACAAAAACGAAATACGCCTCACTACCTGGGCGAAATTGGATGACAGGTGAGGGCTTTGTTATCAAAAAAAGGAGATAAATGGGGGTGTTGTGGGTCCCGATATAAAGGGACCAGTGTGTCAACGAGTGCCAAGGAAGGGGGGGGGAGGGGTGTGGGAGCCGGGACCAGGGTAATAAAATGACTTTCCTTCTCCTGGACGGGGTTGGGACGAGGGTTCTGCTGTTCTCCAGAGATTGGATGGTTCTGTTTGCGGGTCTGGCTGAAAGCTGTTGGTGACTGAATCGTCTGTGCCGTGATGTTTGTTATTTTGATTAGATTGCCTTTCGTCATTAGAATTGTTTACGTAGCCTTTTGAGTTCTGGTTGTAGTTGTTATTTGACTGAGTGAAGGTAGTGAGATCTTAAAGGTGCTATTATTATTTCTGTTGTTGACGTTTGTTATCGCAGTTATTTTATTAAGGTAATCGAGAAAAATAAGAATAGTAATGATTACCGTGTTCGTTGTTCTTATAATTTTACTCGAAGAGCTGAAAAAAGTCCAGAACTGTAAATGTGCAGAATGTCCAGTGGTCAAACAGCAAAGTCGCACCGAAAACAAGATAGTAATATGGCGTTTTATTCTTTCATGTCTGTCCATAAAGCTGCAAAAAGACCCTGTTTGTTGTATGTTGAAGTTGTCAGAGCTGCAAAACTTTGTAGAACCATCCTTATGTACTACTTGAGTGACCCCCCCCCCCCCCACCCAAAAAAAAAAAATAAATAAAACAGCACAGGCTAATTGTTTTCAGTAAAAGTAGGCTGTTAATTTCAGCTCGTTAAAGATAACTGGAAGAAATAGTTCTCCGAATATGGAATATTAAAACATTTCATGAAAGAATAATAACTAGATAATTGGTAATGCCTTCACCACTCTTTATTGTTAAGGTCATCATCTCTCTCTCTCTCTCTCTCTTCTCTCTCTCTCTCTCTCTCTCTCTGAAATCACTGCTTTTACCAGTGATTTCACATACCTATTTTTACACGAGAACTGTCCGATTTCTTATGATTGTAATTGTTATTTTAGTTGATCTTTGTCGACTTCAGTTTGGGTAACGATGCACTCTTCCCTCAAAGTGAATACAGTTAGATGTTATGACGATATGACACGACTTGTTACTTTTGATTTTTAGGCTTATCGAAAGAAGGAGAGTGACAAAGTGATGGAGACATTTAGATAATCAACCAAGTTTACCTAATCAAGTGTTTCATTTTTAAATTTTATAGTACGAAGAGCGCTGTTGTGATTAATTGTTAAAAATAGCTCATTTCTTTGTACTCAGTTGATGTTCGTTAGTATTTACAAACAATGCGTCAATTTACCTCAGACTGATATTAATAGTTAAATTTATCAGTAAAGTGTTTATTCATTTATAAAAACAGAACTGCAATTAAACGTAACGAAATCTGTACTGCATTGCATGTTTGCTTAAGTACAACATTTTATATCCGGCTACAAAACTTCCTGATTGAGTGGTTTTCGAATCACACTCTGTGCCCGTGAAACTTACTAGGAAAAGGACGTACTGATTGTGATACCGAATCCTTTTGCACGTTCCTTGTTATTTCTACGATGCGAAGCAAACCGAGAACGGTGATCTTATTTCCTCCGACTGGACTGTGGGAGATAATTCTTTTCTTTGGTCGACTCAGAGTCAATTTGCTTTTCAGTTTATTGGCTCTCTTTCTCCTCGAAATGGCCCGTTCCACCTCGTTGCTATCAGTGCGCGTTAGGGGAAGACATATTTTTCCCCCTTCTCTCTCTCTCTCTCTCTCTCTCTCTCTCTCTCTCTCTCTCTCTCTCTCTCTCTCTCTCTCTCTCTCTCTCTGAGTTAGGGGACCCCCCACGTCGGTACTCCTGCATACTTGCATATTGCATATCCCCCACCAGCATGCTTCGTATGCAATGAGGTCAGGGTGTGTACGTATATATATATATATATATATATATATATATATTATATATATATATATATATATGATGTATATGTGTATATGTATGTGTATATATATGTATATATGTGTGTGTATATATATATATATATATATATATATATATATATATATATATATATATATATATATATACTGTTATGTATGTGTGTAGTGTGTTTTTGTGTGCATTAATATAAACACATACAGATGCCCACATATGTATATATAGATATATATATTATATATAAATTATATATATCAAATATAAATAGATAGATAGATAGATAGACAGATAGATCTGAGACGGACAGACAGGCACAGCTGCCTGAAGCAATGTAGGTGACTGCGATGAAAGGAAGTGTGTTAATGAGAAAAAATGTGTCTCCGTGGTCCTTCTTCTTCTTCTTTTTCTTCTTCTCTCTTATGAGGAGCTGGTGCAGATGTGCAGACAATCCTCCCCTTTTTCAGTAGGATATGAGAGGAGAGGAGAGGAAAATGGAAGGACTGCTGACCTTTTGTTTAGCAGATCTGTATTTGGAGTGTTAATGAGATTTCGGATCTTTATGTCCGTTCATTATACAAAGAGTAATTATTGGTCCATTAGCTTTTCTTTTATCTATTTACTTATTTGCAACATGATCATGGTAAATGACGTAGATTGAGTCTTTCGTCACTTTGTGATTTATTACTGTACTTTAGAGTTTTTTTTTTATAAGAACAGGAACTCACTCTAAGATTTCTTCCCGCTTGTATAAATGTATTGATAGTATATATTGACGGCATAACTATTTCCCGTATCTATTGATAGTATGTATTGATAGCATAAACGTTTTCCATATCTATTGATAGCATGTACTGATACCATAAAAATTTTCCATATAGATATTATGTATTGATAGCATAAATATTTTCCATATCTATTGATATATATTTGATAGAATAAATATTTTTCATAAATATTTTCTATATCTATTGATAGAGTATGTATTGATACCATAAATGTTTTCCATATCATTTGACAGTATGTATTGATACCATAAATATTTTCCACGCGTAAGGAAAATATTTATGCTTTTATTCCACTCAGTCTTCTTATATGCAGAACATTGGCAACAAATTGCATGCTGGCTCCTAATTAATTTCCTATTTCGGAGGTTTGTTGCGTAATATCTGAGTTTATAATGAAGCATTTATAGGCGTTCTCATTTTACTCAGACTATTAAGAATTTTCGAATAATTGAGTTTTCATGATTTCTCCACTAATTACTTGATAAATGAGTTTCATTTGAATAGTGAATATGATAACGTTTCTGGTTTTTCTCTTGTGAGTGTATTTTTGTCTGTTTGTTTTGTCAATAGCAGTCTTTTAATTCAGAGTGGCATGTGTTTTAAAAATTCTTTTGAATATTATATATGTATATATACACGTATACTGTATGAAGATAAAAAGGGCCCATACTGTGTATATATAATATATATACATACATTTATTTATATATACAAATATTTACTTACATTTTCATCTATATATTTATTAATATATTAATTGATTTTTTCATTTCTGATAACTGATCTCTTCTTCTCTGTATTTCGTATTACCTTCTGTTGCTTCTTTCAAATGAATACCATATTCTTGGTAAGCTTGAATTTCAAGTCAGTGGGCCCTTGTGGGCTTGTTCCACATGAATATGGTTCATCTTCTGAATAATAATAATAATAATAATAATAATAATAATAATAATAATAATAATAATAATAATACACATGAACATAAATGATTTTATCCTCCGTTTTCTCCCTTTATTGAGTTTTATACATCTTTTTCCTCTGTCACCTGTTCATTTCCCATTAACTCTTGGCACTATGGATCGTGGTAGTATCATAGAACTAAAGTATGAAACGATGGCTGCTATTCGTTAAAGTCACCTGTTCCTTTTTTTGTTTCGTCAGAATTCTGGCAAACAGACGGTGTGAATGTAGGTTAATAGTTAAACAAGGGGAGGGAAAGAGAGAGAGAGAGGAGAGAGAGTGAGAGAGAGAGAGAGAGATACATGTTGGGGTAACGACTAGTGTTGTAAAGGTGGAGAGAGAGAGAGAGGAGAGAGAGAGAGAGAGAGAGAGAGAGAGAGAGAGAGGAGAGAGAGAGAGAGGCCGTGGTACCAAAAGGAATTGCAAGGGCAAAGAGAGACAAAGAGAGGAGATCAGAAGATAATCAGAAAAACTGCATCAGTTCTCTCTATACTCTTCCTTTCTTCCATTTGGATCATATAAGCGATCTGTCGACTGCACTTGTGCCTTTTGCATATCCTTATCGTGTTAGTTTGATGTAGCCATGTCAGTGTGACCTTCAGGAACAAACACAGTGCACGAAGAGGCTATAAAGCATGCGGAGATCGTCAAGTGTTTTTATATCACTTTTTATCATTGCAATACATTGGCTCTAATTCTTTCAATTTCTTTTTCACAGGGCCCTTATGCCTGTGGGTGCTTCTTTCCTCGCTGAGGAGAGGGAAAGAAAGTAATGATATCCCTCTACTGTTAAAGAAAAAGAATGTAGGAAACAAGGAGATGAATCCATAGCTCGGTAACAGGGGGATGAAAATGTTCATTCACTGGAGATATTATGGAGTTGCTAATCTCCGTGAGGGATGTGAGGCCCTGACGGGTGTTAGGCCCTGACGGGTGTTTTCAGTGGCATTCTTAGATGAATGCATTCTTTGTGACGGAAGTAGTTTCTGTAGCAGACAACGCTGTCTTCTCGCTAGGAGGATGTCTAAAGAACCACTAATGAAAATAGAGGTGGCTCATTCATTGACTGTTGCACGTTGTCATTTTCCTCCTTTGATAAGTGCGAAAGCAATTAAAGATAATTACGTTTTTTTCATTTCTAAATTTTAGCTTTCAATTATTTTTCAGTATGCTTTTATTTCACACGGGTCGACTGTCAGAAGTGTTATTTCAAAAAATAAGTTTCTTTTCACCTCCAATAAACGAACGGTTTACGTAGAGATTTTTCACATGACGTCAGTACCACCTACAAACTTCTTCATGAGACGCAATATTTCTTTTAGACGTGTAGTCTGTAAATAACATCTCAACTCTTTTGAAAACAGTATTGTACCCTTTGGCAATGTCTCTTTAGACAGCCAATGCAAATTACGGTACGTAAAGGCTGTAACAGCTGCAAAGTGTCTTATGCTTTGACAACTTCCGTATCTTTTTTTTTCCTTGGGTATTGTAGAATCAGTGTTTCCCTCTTAGGTTCTTTCCCCCAAACAGGTAATTATAACTGCGTTCTTTCACATCATAAGGCTGACAGGTTGCAACAAATTCCGGGAATAAATGAATAAATAACTCAGTATTCGCTTTTATTAGCAGTGTTTCCTGGAAACTCCCAGTTCCCCTCTTGCGGCATCCTGTAACAGTCTAAAGTCAGTCTACCCACCTTGGAAAGGTGCTAAGTTGTTTTGGTGTACGAAAAGTTGGTTGGCTTTCGATGTGCATAGGCTTCCTATGACAGCTCGAAGAGTAAGGGCTTTGGAATGCAGAAAGGTAACTTTATTGGATTTGTTATGCATATGCATATATATATATATATATATATATATATATATATATATATATATATATATATATATATATATATATATATAAAGGAATCCGCTTATCAGAACAAAGGGTTTTTCCCGGAGAAAAGAAAAAGATTGGTCACTAACCCATTCATCTTTTTATAACAGCTGAATCAAGACTAAACTCCACTGGGCAGAAAACTTCCTTAACATTAGTAGCTTCACACACACACACACACACACACATATATATATGTATGTATATATATATAAATATATATACACACACACATCTGAATACCCTTTGAAAAATAGGAAATCAAATGGGTTCAGAGTATAAACGAATTCGTGAAAACATAAGTTATCCTTCCATGGTATTCGTGAACATACTACTGTCGATTAAATGGCTTCCGTTCTCTGCATTTAATATTAACGATTACCATTCGTCGTCCAGATAGATTTCAGTCCTGGTTAAACGCCCAAGAAAGATGTCTTCTGGAAGTAAAAATGAAAAATAAGTTTTTACTAGAGTGCTCCTTCACTTTGGGCTCTACTGGTGTCAGATGGCGAATGCCAGTGGACTGCTGACATGTTAAAGCGAATGGAGGACTCGCGTGGAAGAGAGAGAGAGAGAGAGAGAGAGAGAGAGAGAGAGAGAGGATCACCGAGTCCGCTTGATATTTTTTCGTCGTGTTTGCATGCTTAATCAAGTGGCGCATTCAGAGTTTAAAAGCATCAAATGTTCACTTTGTATTATAAATTGAATGTGCAGTATTTTTTTGCATGACAAGAGTGTATTGTGTTGTTACCTTGCATGAACTCTAGTCCGTTCATGCTATTTCATATGCACTCATTCATATATGAATTAAGCGTACATATATATACTATATACAGTGTATGTATATATATGTGTGTGTGTGTGTGTGTGTGTGCGCGAGCGCGCGCTTACAGATACAAACACACACTCTGGCTTGCCTAATGTTGATTTTAAGAATAAGCTTTATCGAGTTTCTTTTTTTGTAATAATCTGCTACTCGTCACAGTCCTTAATATATTTGTGTGTATTCAAGTCTTAGTTTTCTGGATATTATATGTAAATTTAACGTGTTTCAGCACACGGAGGGAAATAAAGTAACTTGCGAACCGGCTGCAGTTCTTGGCTTTTATTGTCACCTGTCCCCCTACTTCGTTATCCACCTGATTGGTAGCAAAGGCGCACCTGTCTGATATGAAATGCAGAATTGCAAATTGTTGCATGTTGTTTTCCCTCTCCCCCCACCGATTGCATCGTCCGTTTGTTGCAAAACAGGATTGCAGCCATGCACGTCACGGCCTTTGAAATTTGGATGTCCGTCTATTATGCTTTCGTGTTTCTTTTTTAAGGATTGATTTAGCTTCGTCGTTTCTGTACAAATAAATGTAGAATATGCATAATGATTTTTTTTTTTTTTTTGTAAAATTGGATGTCCAGTTATTTTGCCTTTTGTTTTTCGATGTGGTGCTGAGTTATAGTTTATCGTTAACGTATGAAATAATAATAATAATAATAATAATAATAATAATATTTTCATATTTGCATTTATGTGTATGTGTTTGTCCGTCATATTTCATTGTGCCCTTACAAGTTTATTGTGGGTACCTGAATGGTTTGTTGTTGAATTCTTCTATTGTAAGTCTTGTCACCTGCTGTGTTTGGTCATTTACGTGGGGAAAGTTTTGCCCAGCGTTGAATGGACGGTAGTATAGGTGGGTATATGTGCTTGTTTATATTTGGACTTGGTGTATATTTGTGTAATTCGTTCCGTTTCTGGCTTTGTAACACGCGTAGGCATTTACATTTATTTGGGTAGAGATACGTGCAAATGCTTTATACTCATATATTTATTTATTTATTGCTGTTTTTGCGAGTGTATGACCTGTGCACGTATAAGTATGTACACTTATTTATTGATATATTTGTTTGTATGTTGCTAATATGCTATTTACGATTATTTATTCATATATTAGTGTTTGTATGTATGCATATATATATATATATATATATATATATATATATATATTAATAAACATAAGTATATATATAAATATATATATACATATACATATGTATATGTATGTATGTATAATATAAAGCGTATAGGACCTGTAGTTTCTGTTTCATGCAGGTTACAGTGTCCCATTCTGGACAGGCCTTTATCACTCTTCCTTAGTTCCAGTAGTTTCAGATTTGTGAAAAAGCCTCTATAAAACAGTAATTCCTGTTGCTTTAAATTTTAGGTTCAGTAAGTATGTGCTAACACCAATTTTCGTTCATTTATCCATTCCTTTTGTCTGTTACTATTCTTCTGGGGTACAGTAACGCCATAACTTATGATATTGGTTTTGACTCTCTCTCTCTCTCTCTCTCTCTCTCTCTCTCTCTCTCCTCTCTCTCTCTCTCTCTCTCTCTCTCTCTCAGACACATACTTGAGTTCACCGTGTGGCAACGATCAGTCACGACAAACACGAACTTGATTTCGTGTCGGAACCTCTCTCTCTCTCTCTCTCTCTCTCTCTCTCTTCTCTCTCTCTCTCTCTCTCTCTCTCTCTCTCTCTCTCAGACCCTTATACATATACAATGAAATAAAACTTGGCCTATTACCCTAATGAAAACAGCGAAGGAACGAAACGGAAGTTAGACGAGCGTCGAGTGGTATTAAAACCCAAGGCGAAATTCCCTCGGTTTAGGATGTCAGTTTTATTGTTCCTTTTGCCGACTTCGTAAATTATTTCTCAGAGAACCCTTTTATTGAATAGCTTAATATTGCTCGCAATGACTACTTGAATTCGTAGTTAGAATAGAAGATATTTTATTACCAGCAGCAACAAATTATTAACGGCATAAAAATTAAATAAATCTGAACACTGAATAGCAACCATGAAATAATACAAAAAACTTATTCCAGTGTACTTAAAGACGGGGATGCGATATAGGAGAGAGAGAGAGAGAGAGAGAGAGAGAGAGAGAGGAAGAGAGAGAGAGAGAGAGAGAGGAATCTCCTTATCGAGGTCAAAAGGTGGCTGTACAGCCGTCGGTCTGTCAGTCTGTCGTGTAGGTGTTTCAGGTGTACCTTTAAGCCCAGAGCTTCTCGGACGCCGCTTTCTCTCTCTCTCTTTCTCACACACCCTTTTCCTTCATTATGCTTTCAAGATGTGCTTAACGATCACCGAGCCTTTTCTGCCGGCAGTAATTTTAGGCTTGTTATTCGCGCTCGTTATTTTTAGTATGGTCAGGAAGTTTGAACAAAAAAATAAACTTGTATTCTTGCTTTCGGTGCAGAGATACTGACGTGGAACATGCTTTCTTTTTGTGAAAGTGTTTTCTGCCAGTTTTCTCTTCTTCTTCCCTCTCCTCCTTCCCTTATTATTATTATTGTTTTTGCTAATTTTCTTTTATCTTATTTATCATCTTATTTTTGTTGCTATTATTTTTATTTTTTCCATATTCGTCCTCCTCCTCCTCCTCCCCCTCCTCCTCTTCCTATTATTATTATATATATTATCATTGTTGTTACTTTCATTCGTTTGTCATCATATTTTGTTAATATCAGTTTCATTTTTTCCCATATTCTTCCTCCTGTTATTATTACCATTTATTAGTAGCTCCTTTTTTTCCCTTATCATATTAGTTTTGTTACTATTATTTTTATTTTTTCCATATACTGTCATAGTATAACACTCCTCACGTATTTTCTAAGTATTAGTAAGGCATATCGTCCTTGACCAGGGTTCGTTCCAAAGGGTTAATCCTTTCCAACGTTATTCATTCGTGTCAGCCTTAATAGTGAATAGGGAGAGACGATGATGCCGGTCCGTTCCGAGTCTAACTCTCTAAATTAAGAGGCCGAGATGGATACCGCCGTTGGCTTGTAGTCCGTGTACAGTACATCATCCTGTGCGGCGAGGAAGTCGATTTTCAGTTTTCACTAAGGTAAACGCGTGTGCGCGCGCACACATGTATATATATATATATATATATATATATATATATATATATATATATATATATATATACACATACTTGCGTGAGTGTGTATATATATATATATATATATATATATATATATATATATATATACACACACATACTTGCGTCGTGTGTGCATGTATATATATATATATATATATATATATATATATATATATATATATTTATATATATTAGTGGTATTTCTTTCCTCTTAATGAATAAGTAACTGTATTCTAAAACATGACCTCTATACTCGTATATAAAATGTAATACTGTTTTCTATGAGCGTTTAAATTTTGTTGTCGAATGCAAGTCCAGCGAAACGAAAAATTTGAGTAAAATAAAGTCTGCCATAACTCAGAAGGATAAATCAGAACCTCCCCTTTGTAATGTAATGTAAAGATTCTAAGAGGAGGGAAAACAGAAGTTGGAAGATAATTCCGGAGCTTAACAGTAAGAGGAGGGTGGTGATTCATTGAGGGATCATTCTATCAGTAGAGTAAACTCAGGGATGGATGTTATACCGGAACTTTATGCGAAAGGAAAATCGGTACTGCATATTCATACCGCCGTACAGACGGTTATGATATTCAATTCTTGCTTGTCGTAAAGTCTCCCGAGTCGAGGCGAGTCTTTTGAGGCATGTATCCTGAGTTGAGTCTCCCTTGTTGAGTCTCGTGAGGCATGTTTCCTGAGTCGTGTCTCCTGAGTTGAATCTTGCGAGTCGAGTCTCTGGAATTGTGTCTCGCAAGTCGAGTCTCTTGCGTCTCCTGAGTCGTGGATTTTGTTTTTGTTGCTGCGAACACAACGGGTGTCCTAAATGAAACACAGGCTTTTTTTTTTAGACGAGAAACAAGAGTTTTATTTTCAGAAAGATGGAAGTCTGTTGTGTTTTTGAAAAGGGGAACAGGATCCATATTTTCAGAGAGGTGCGGCGTCTTCTTTCGATTCCAAAACATCACTTGTTTTTCCTTCCGTTGCCTTTTTGAAAATTCGGAATATATTACAGTTCGAGATTTTTTTCGAAACTCGCAGATTGAATTGCAGATCTGTTCCAGGAATTTTTCCCTTTATCCACCTGCGTTCTCTCCTCTTTTTTTTTATTTTTATTTTTCGGTTTGCTGTTTTTCGTCCGTGTGTATAAATCAAACCTTCCACTTCCTTAAATGTTTTTCAATGAAAAATCTTTTTTTCTTTTAGACGCTTTTGACGGATAAAAAGGTGCGAATATTTGAGGCTTAGGATTTGGTTTATATATTGATAATCATGTTTACAAGCTTTCGTTAAGAACGTGGCAAGTTGAGCTGCAGCTTTGTTCTCTCAAGGAAAGAAAATATATTTTTTCTCCTCTGAAGAGTTTTCCACTCAATTACACTCCAAGACGCGTGTAAGCATGACGTTAGACTGGGCAGTGATATCAGTATCAATCAAGAATCTCAAGGTTATTGACAATATATTTTAGAATATATTCGGAATTTAGTGTTGCATGTATCAGCTATCCGAACTGTAAGAGTTGATGAGTAAGTTGCTTTAGTATCAGGAGAAGTCAAGACTTGAAAAATGTGGGTTGATGAATTGTGGATGAACCCATTGAGCACAAAAACTTCCGCGACCTTATCTGTCATCATAACTTGCACCATCAAGAGACTGACAGCATATTCCCAATTTGTGTTGTTCCTCAGTCTTTCCCGTTAGGATCCCTTTCTGGCATAGAGCCAGTTAATACAACAACAACACTTTAATTCAATTAACTGAGATTCTGTCCTTGCTTACAGCTTAGTGTAAGATCGTTCCCAGTGACGAAGTTTTAACCCGAGACCTAGAGCTGAATCAGATTGCACTGAATGAAATGTTCGCTTATCTTCCGGGGTCAGTATAAGATAATCCCTTTCTGACAGAGTTCTAAAGTAACGGGAGAAGTGGGGTCTTTACGAAAGCAGTGGATTTATTTGTCTATTGTGACTGCAAGATTTTCCTGGTCTGAATGACACCCTCTGTCTTTTTGTATCATTTAATGATTCAGGAAGACAGAGGGCATTTGAACACGGCTCCACTAATGATGAAACACCATTGTCAACATTTAACAATAACAGGTGTATCATTTTAATGCATGTCTTGTTAGGTTCGAAGATGGAGACGTGTGTGTGTGTGTAAAGCTTATTATGTTCTCGACGCCAAAGCTGGATGCTCTTTCGTGTTGGGTTTAGTTAATCTGTTAATGGAAAATGGAAACGTGCTACTGAAAGTTTTGCTGCGCAGGTGTTTCTGAGGTGTAGGAGTCGATTAGTCTTTGGTATAGTGCAAGGTCTGTATTGTATTGAAAGCATTTCAACTTACAGTGTTCTGTGTGCTTACACATACACACACGTATATCTACATATATATAAATATATATATATATATATACAGTATATATATATATATATATATATATATATATATATATATATATATATATATATATATATATATATATATATATATATATATAATATGGGGATCTCGTGGTGTGATCAGTAGCGTCTTTGCCTACCAAGGCGAACAGACCCAGGTGCTTCTGTTGGCTAAGCACTGAGCTAGGTACCGGGTTATTTCAGCTATATTAAAAAGAGCATGAGGGGCTTACATTTTATAAAATAAAATAAAAAATTCTCCTTCAAGTATTACATCAGTCTTTGCATCAGTGCCTTAACATCATATAAGTCTTAGAGCATAATATTTTGCGTAAATAAACGGGGGATGCTCTGTAGCAAGGCCGTGCTTAAGTGAACCACTTAAGGAACCATCAAGTCAAGCAAATTAACTTGACGCTGCAGTTGTTGGGATCGAAGGATTAAAAGCGCACTTTGTTTGATGGGGCCGATGTTGTTGTTCGCAGATAGGCTTCAGTCAGATGTTATTTGTGTTACTTAAAATAATTCAGACTCTAACGATATGTATTTGTGTTACTTAAAAGTATTTAGACTCGAAGGATATGAATTTAAAAGTATTTAAATAGACTCGAATAATAAGTATTTGTATTACTTGAAAGTACTTCGCCTGAATGATAAGTAATTGTGTTACTAAAGAGTATAGTTTTTTTTTATATTTTCATGGCGATTTTGCTTCTTTTGTTAATTGAATCAGGAAATTTTTTTTATTTTTTTAGGTGATGTTTTCTTGATTGGCACTACAGTTGTCAGTTATTGGTATTTTCATAGGCTTTATTAATGTATTTTATTTATTTGTATCTATTTTCTGTACTTAGGTTTTGAGTGTACCAAAGAACTTTTTTTATGACTGAACCAAATGCAGCACATCACATCCACTTAAATGGTTGATAAGCCGACAGATCTTGCATCCACAATGACCTCTCTCTCTCTCTCTCTCTCTCTCTCTCTCTCTCTCTCTCTCTCTCTCTCTCTCTCTCTCTCTCTCTCTCTCTCTTTGTTTGCGTTCGAGTTTGAATCGCCCTCTAATGGTTTAAGAGCTGTTGAGAGGTATATCAAGGAGGTATGCTTATTTGACGGGGGGGGGGGGGATAGCTCTCGTCCTGATGGGTGCCTAATGCACGGTATAAGCCCTATCGATCGGCGATCGGGCCTCATAGGAGCTCTTTGGTAATTTTCAAGGAATTGCACATAGTATGGTGACAGAGTATGGGTCTCTCTCTCTCTCTCTCTCTCTCTCTCTCTCTCTCTCTCTCTCTCTCTCTCTCTCTCTCTCTCTCTTTCGAGGGGGTTCAAAAGTAAAGGAAATTGGTGTTCATTGCTGTGTTTTTGTTCGTATGATGTGGAAATATTTTCGTTGCTTTTTTCGAACTTAGAGTTGTCGGTGGTTATGTAATAAATATATATACAGTATATATGTGTGTATGTATATATATATATATATATATATATATATATATATATATATATATATATATATATATCGTGAGGGGAAAATAATTCAATAGAAGAAGGAATTACTTTTGAAAATAAAAAAAAGTAAAGAATGAACCTTTGACAGTAATCTCTCTCATTGTTACAGAGTACAGATATTTTGCACGGCTACATATTCCGCGGAAAAAAAATCAGCCCATTATCATTGAAATGTTTTATGCATTATTTCATAGAATTACACTGAAAGCTTTTTTTTATGCTTTATATCTACACAAGTTTGTAGGTCAACCGAGTTTTCCCGACGCCCGTATCTATCTGCGTAAATTACTGTCAGCGCTTACGCACTCACGCAGGTGTCAGTTTGTGTGATTTCTGAGTTGTACGCTTATTCCGGTTGTACCTCTGGACGCAAGAGTTCTGTGTTCATTGGTATGCTGCTGTACTTCATGTGTATTTATGTATGGAGTCGTGTTAGCTGTGTATTTGTGTGCTTGTAGATATTCTGTGCCCATTTCCACACAATACTGAATTGTATATTTGTACATTCTATGTGTTGTATATCCTAAGTGATATTTTGGCTAAGGTTTGCGAAGACTTTCCTCGACGATTTTCTTGAAATTAAAACCAACATTTTCCGGATAAAGTTAGGCTCACGTACCATTAATAATGTATTCTACTGAGTATTTAATTCATCTCTCATATGTATATATATATATATATATATATATATATATATATATATATATATATGTACATATATATATATCTGCACATGTATGTATACATACACACACACACAATATATATAATATATATATATATATATATATATATATATATATATATATATATATATATATATATATATATACTCGTATGTATATATATGTATATATATATATATATATATATATATATATATATATATCTATATATATATATATATATATATATATATATATGTATATATATATATACATATATATATATATATATACATATATATATATATTATATATATTGTGTGTGTGTGTGTATACATACATGTGCAGATATATATATATATATATATGTACACATATATATAAATACATATGAGAGAGAGAGATGAATTAAATACTCAGTAGAATACATTATTAATGGTACGTGAGCCTAACTTTATCCGGAAAATGTTTTTTTTTAATTTCAAGAAAATCGTCGAGGAAAGAGTCTTCGCAAACCTTAGCCAAGACTGAGCAGTCCAAACCCCTTCCCTTAACCCCGAACCTTTATGTAGCTCAGGATGTCCCCCACAGTCCAGTCACTTGTTTCCAGTCATAGGGTATATGCGGTCTGGCTAACAGTTGCACAAATAAACTGACAGACAAGCAAACAGACTGAACAAAAAACATGTAACTTTCTCCTGCGGAGGTAACAGAAGTCTGCGGCAACGTATTCTTCATTACTTTCTCTCTCTCTCTCTCTCTCTCTCTCTCTCTCTCTCTCTCTCTCTCTCTCTCTCTCTCCTCTTCCTGGAGATTATGGCTCTTTTTTATGCGGCTTTTGTCGCCACTATTTACGCTGCCCTTTCATCCCCCACTTTTGAGGCCTCTTGATTATCCAAACTCTCCTCTCTCTCTCTCTCTCTCTCTCTCTCTCTCTCTCTCTCTCTCATCTTCTCATTTTTAAAATGTTTCTTCTGCGTAAGTTGTAAACATTCTCAAGTTGATTAACATTTTTTTTCGTTATTTTTGTTAACATTTCTTATCTTTTTTAGTAATCCGTATATAATTCGTTTGTCAAAATGTTTTAACAGCTTCAGTCATTTAATTATTTACCTCGGTAAAGCTCTAACTGGTCTCCTTGGTTTTTAAGCTTTTTAATTAATAGTTTCGACCTTTATTCTCCCCCCCCCCCCCCCCCCCCCCCCCCCCCCCATCATCCATATTCGAGTTATACAAATGAAAGACGTCCGTTTTATATAGGTTTCTGTAATACGAAGATATATATGTGTATATATATATATATATATATATATATATATATATATATATATATATATATATATATATATGTGTGTGTGTGTGTGTGTGAGTGTGTGTGTCATGTATGGCTGTCACTATTTAGGAGAATTGACTGTACATACCTGTTTTAGACAGTTAACGGTTTGATGTTTGAATATTCTGGCAGCACCCTTGATTATACTTTTTTTCTCTCTAATATTCGCTGTATCCTGTATTTAGATCTAATGATACTTTATTACGTCAAGAATAGAATTCTTGGTTTGTTTTAGGAAAAATTTAGTTCGTTTTATATACTTTAACATTAATTTGCTTTTGTGAAGCAGCGGAAGTTATTACGAGCCAGGTGAGCGAAATCAAGTATAATAATAGACAAGGAGAATTTTTTACTTGTACCTTTTGTAACGTTATTCACGTTACTTAACATAAGTGGCCATGAACCAACTTTCATTTATTTATCCTTATTACCAGCCCCCCCACCCCCCACCGTACTTGGAAAGTTATTAATCGCATCAATTTATTGCTCCATTACTATAAAGTCTCTCTCTCTCTCTCTCTCTCTCTCTCTCTCTCTCTCTCTCTCTCTCTCTCTCTCTCTCTCTCTCCTCTCTCTCCACTCAGAAACCTTTCCCCTTTTCCCACATAATGAAATGCGAAATATGAGCGAGTCATTTTTTCATTTAACATTATTGCAAAAAAAGCCTCTGTACTTGGAACTCTTTCTTATTAACTGAAATGTCAAATTTCAGCCAATCCTTTGTTTATTTGTCAATATTACAAATCCTCTGCAGTTGGAACTCTTCCATTATGAAAGGGGATGTAATATATTTCAGCCATAAATTTTTTTTTTTTTGTATCATGATAAATAGAGCATGCAACCTCCTTCTCAGCCTCCCTTCTCCGGGTGGTTTTTATGAAAACTTACGACGTGGCAGGAGGTTTTTTTTTTATGAAAAGGTGTCTGGAGCTACCGGTGAGTTATATGCAGCTGGTAACAGGTACCCTGTCTGTCGGCGCTATGAGAAAATACTTTTCCCGTGCGCTGCGACCTCTCTTTATACATTTGGGGTACGTTTTGGCTTCTAAGAAGAAAAACTAAACGTTCTTGTTTCTCCCATTCTGGGACTGAAGGTACGTTACACACTGACGTTCCATCGCCTGTGTTGTTTCGGTGATATTTTGTTACGTGTTGCTGTTTGTGATGTGACTGGATTTTTTCCTCCTCCTCCTCCTCCTCCTCCTCCTCCTCCTCCTCCTCCTCCTCCTCCTCCTCCTCCTCCCTCCTCCTCCTCTTCTTCTTCTTCTTCTTCTTCTTCGCATTTCCTTTGGAAATGTGCTTCTGTAAAAAAAAACGGTTATCCATCAGCTCTCTCTTTGTCTTCAATAACTTTTCACATTCTCTAGTAGCGCATACAGCTCTCTCTCTCTCTCTCTCTCTCTCTCTCTCTCTCTCTCTCTCTCTCTCTCTCTGATATTGCATCTTTTCTGGAACGTTCGTTTAAAAGAAAAAGAGAGGCAGTACCACTCCCCTCTTCTTGCGAAGCTCCTTTTGCAAATGAAGGCGTTCCGTCAGATGTCTCATTACCGCCGTCGGTTGATCCTCAAATGGACAGGTATCGGGCCTCTCTCTCTCTCTCTCTCTCTCTCTCTCTCCTCTCTCTCTCTCTCTCTCTCTCTCTCTCTCTCTTCGGGGCAGGAAGCGATTTGGACGATTCACTAACTCCCGCCGGATAAAAGGATCCGTCCCATCTTCATCCTTGCAGCTTGTGCTTAGATGTTGGTGGGTCTTGAGGCGTTTTCTCCATATACGTATATTGTTTTGTTGGATTATGAAACTTTTATTAACGTTTTTTTTTTTTACTGATTTTTCTTCACAATTTACACATTATATCTTTATTTTTGTTTTTTACAATTTAACGCTTCTTTTGTGGAGTCTTCTACACAATTTACAATTTTTTTTTTGTTTTTTTGTTTTAACAGTTTTATAACAGAGAAACATTTTCTCATTTAGTTCTGCAGTTTATACACAGTATATATATATATATATATATATATATATATATATATATATATATATATATATATATATATATATATATATATATATATATACATACATATATATATATAATATATATATATATATAATATAAAGAGAGAGAGAGAGAGAATGTGTGTGTGTGTGGCATAAACTGCCAAAACTAAATGAGAAAATGTCTCTCTGTTATAAAACTGTAAAAACAAAAACAAAACTTGTAAAAATATATATATATATACAGTAAAACATTATATACTGTATATATATATATATCTATATATATATATATATGAACTAGGTATAAAAGTAATATCACTCTCTCTCTCTCTCCTCTCTCTCCTCTCTCTCTCTCTCTCTCTCTCTCTCTCTCTCTCTCACTCTCTCTCTCTCTCTCAACGAACGTGGGTGTAAAAGATTTTTACATTCGCTCTGTTTTTACATTCGTTATGTTTTGTCCTCTTTAGAAACTTCAGAGAATGATACAGTTGTGGCTGTAGTGTCTGAACCAGTTGTTTTTCTTCATCCCTTTCCAGGCTACTATTTGTATTCGTTCGCTTGAAAGGAAGAGTGAATGTAATTTTATGCCATTTATTTTTATCGTATACGAAATTTACTACAGCTGTAAACGTTTGCTGAAATTTGATTCTGGGGTTTTCCAATGACTTGGCTATCTGTCTATCTGTCTTTCTTTCGGTCTCTCTCTTTATCTACTTATCTATCTATCTATCTATCTATATACATGTATTTGTGTATGTATATATATATATGTGCATATATATATATATATATATATATATATAGTATATATATTATACTATATATATATATTATATATATATATATATATTAAAAGAAACAAAAGCAAAAATATATCCATGCATTCTTCATTCATCACTTAACCCATTCCTCTGGTAGGTAAGTTAAATTTTTTGTTCGGGTTTGAAATGTATAGAGAGCTCTGTAGTTTTGAAAGAGTAAGAGTAGTGTCCAGAATGCTTCTGTAGTCTTATTTGATTTCAAGGTGATCTCTTGAAACCTTTTCAGTTTCCATAAATACAGTTACTTTATCTAGAGTATATAATCAGACCGCCATTGAAATCACTTTGTAAAGTAACCTTATTTTGTGAAGTGGAAGCACGGAACTTCCTTCGCTTAAAAGTATGGAATATGTTGTATGAGAAGTGTCCTATTTTTATATTTTATTTATAGTATTTTTGATGCAGGTTCCACAGGTTTTTGTACCACAAACTTGCTTTTTTGATCAGGAAATTCCCTTTCGTTTGCTGTACTTCCTAGATCCGTTTTCTTTATTCAGCTGACAATTCCATTGTCACCTGACCAAGGAACAACGGAATTGACGCAGCATTTTCTTTACGGCCCAGACAAAATTTGGATGGTGTAAATGTCGTGTTTATACGACACATATTTTTTCCTTTTCAGATTAAACTGCCTTAAAGAGAGAGAGAGAGAGAGAGAGAGAGAGAGAGAGAGAGAGAGAGAGAGAGAGAGGTGGTTGCCTGAGAGTTACATGCCGAGGCTGTAATTTTTGTATTGTTATTTCTTTGCCCCCGTTTTGACCTTCATTCACTTCCTGCCGTCCTTTCCTCCATCCTTCCTGTGTTCTGCACCTCTCCCTCCTCCTCCCCCTCTTCCTCCTGCTCTTCCCCTTCCTCCTATATAGGTGTGTTTGTGTGTGTGTGCTTCTGTGTTTAGGAGAGCAACAAGTGGTGGGAATCAATACTCGGAGCGTGCCTCTCTCTCTCTCTCTCTACTCTCTCTCTCTCTCTCTCTCTCTCTCTCTCTCTCTCTCTCTCTCTCTCTCCTCTCAGAAGTAATTGTTATCGCGCAGTTGCAGTCACGGAAGGGTTGAATTTCACTCAATTTTTTTTCAATCAATAAATTTTTTGCGATGATATAAGCTGATTGCATTTCATCTACACGGATCATTGGCTTTTCCTCCCCTCTCGTTATTTTCTCTCTCTCTCTCTCTCTCTCTCTCTCTCTCTCTCTCTCTCTCTCTCTCTCTCTCTCTCTCTCTATTTTAAGGGTTTTGTCCACCTGATATCTAGGGGCACCGCTGAATAAGTTCTCCTCAGAGTAATGAACCAGTCACCGTTTGAAAAAAATAAAAAGCAATACAAAAAGGCAGTCTGCCAAATATGGCTATTTGAACAAAAAGTGGTCTGTTTGGTCTTTCCTGTTGTTTTTTTTTTTTTTTTTTTTTTCTGAAGGCCGAATGTTTCGAACAGCCGAATGCCTGTCTCTCTGTCCAAGTCTTGGAAAAGAAATAAAGGTGAAGTAAGAATTCGGATTTGACCTTTAAAAAAACTGTATGCCCTTTCATACCCCAAACTCTTCCTCATTTCATAATCGTTATTTCTTCTAATAATTTTTTCTTAAGCCGAAAACACTATGGCCCCAGGGATGAAGAAAAGTTAGAGGATAATTTCTTGCAGCTTTTCAAAAAGTGTTCCAAACTGTCATATGACTGAAAGCTATTATCTTCCCAAAAGTTTGGCCAGCGGGGCCTAATTCAACACTATCAAACGCTTGAAAGCTCTGAAGACTGATAACGAAAGATTATCTTTGCGACAGAAAGAGGTCCGGTTTGTCCTCGCTTTGTGGAAGCTTACTGAAATTGTCGTGACACTGAGATGTGAGTTTAGAATTTTGAATACTCTTGGCGATAGAAAGAGTAGGATTAGAGCCGT
>JANJGK010007536.1:25000-30775 GCA_039081455.1 Macrobrachium rosenbergii | reverse complement strand
CGATGGGAGGCCATTATCCAATTGCTATAGGTAATGAGAACACTCGCAAACTTTTTTATTTTAATGGAAGTTTTCACTTTAAGTAATGAACCGGACCTTTGAATTCTCTCTCTCTCTCTCTCTCTCTCTCTCTCTCTCTCTCTCTCTCTCTCTCTCTCTCTCTCTCTCACATACACACACATCAAGAAAAGAGTACGTGAAATATTTGCCTTTTCCCGGCCATTGGGTTTATAGTTTTATGTCTTTAGCTATTTGTTTTACATAAACCACAATACAAGACTTTACTTCAGTTATTCTGATCAAGAGAAGATGTTTGATCGCACCCACAGACCAGTTTTGTTGGAGGTCTTGCGTCTTTATAGTATATATGTTACAGTTAGACTGTGAAACAAGGGATTTCACGAAATCCCTGAAATTTTCAGGGAATTCGTGAAATCACCAATTCACTTATTGAACATTTGATCCCCGAGGGCTCGTGCTAAACACGGCGAAACTGTGATTCATGTACTCTGGTTCGCCGTGTTTAGTACTAGCCCCTCTGGGATCAAATGTGTTTTCGTAATGTTTAGTACTTGCCCCTCGGGGATCAAATGTTCCTAAGTGAATTGGTGATTTCACGAATTCCCTGAAAGCGTCAGGGATTTCGTGAAATCCCTGGTTTCACAGCCTTACTGTTTATACCTTTTAGATATGTAAAGCAAAGTTATGTGGGAGTCTTGTCGAGTAAGTTTACAGTAAATAGTGAAGTGGTACAGGCGAAGGCTATGCTCTTTTTGCTGTTGGTCCATTTCACGAATTTTATATTGGAAAAAAGTGGCTGGAGATTCAAGAGAAGGTTTAGATTTTGCATTAATCAGTAAACCATAAAAGACTTGGAAAGATTGTGTCATAGAATGTTGTATCGAGAGAAATGGTTCCTCGGATAAATCTAAGAAAAGAAAAGCAATGAGGACATTACCATTTACAAAGGGATGAAATAACACTTAATGGGAAAGGATTAATGAGGTTGAATCAGACGATTTTGGAGATCTAGAACTACTGGAGAATTCTGAGACGGAAGATTAGAGATGATTAGAGATATGTGGAAGTGAAGCACAAGAAAGCTATGATTGTGAGACCATTTTTCTATGTATTAAATGTTAATATACTTCTAAACATACACTTATAACACTTAATATATGAGCACTACTGTCCTCAAGGGAACTGAATCAGAATTTTTTGAGACAACAGGTAGGTCAGGTTTCTGCTTGATTTTATAACTACTTAACCATTGTGGGCAGTGGTGGGCGGGGATGTTTAGGTCCTTGTTACCTCGATACCAGCGGTAGCAGGGAATATCTTTAATATCCGTAATGAGATAAATGCCAGGCATGTCCTCGGAGAAATAAAACTCCCCAGATTCTTTAGCGAAGCTGATAATCCAGACTTATTCCCTGGATTGATGGAACCCCAGACACCTTACCCCCCTGAGACCCACTCCAGGATTAGTGCCCCATCCCCCCATGAGCGACAGAAGAACAGCAAAACCACAATATGCGAAAATGATCAAGTAGTTAGATGATCAAACAGGAACGTAATGTAAAGAATGTCAACATTTTTTATACAGTTTTATTTTCTCTGACGGCGAAGAGAGCAGTTCTCGTACAGATTTAGAATTTTATGTATATTTCTAAAAATATACCAAGATTTAATGCCCAAGAAAGGGTCTTTGTAGTCCTTACCTTTGAAGAGGGATTTCATAGAGGCCATTTGCGCAACACGGCATTGGAGGCGATTAGAATGATGATGATGATGATGATGATGAGACTAGACGTAGTATCTTACACAGTACAACTCAAAAGTGCTTAAAACACTGAACAGGTGTACTGTAGGATTGTAGCGGTGTGTGTTGAGGTTTGAGTGTAAAATGTAAAATTGTGGAACACGGAAGTTGGATATTGTTGGAACATGGAATAGCTGACGTTGTTAGATGGCACTGCGTTTTTTTATTTTTTTTTTTTATTAGTGAAGGGAAACTGTAAAGACTGGGTGTGAGCCTTCTCATCGGTTTCCTTTCGACTTTTCATTTTTGAATTGCGAAGTTGGCAAGTAAATCTGCAAATTCATGTATGATCCTTTCTGTGGTACTTACCACTTCTTATTGCCCCATATTTTGTTCATTTCAAGAAATTTTATATACAACATTTAACAGGAAATTGAGATATGAGCATCACTAGACGAATCATGTAGTTGGGTAGACTCAGAATCCCTTTTAAAGAGCTCGTAAAACCTTTTTATATGCATACGCAGCTGTCGATATATTTTTTATAATATTTCTAGCACAGAAATACATATATGAAGATTTTTTTCACCCGTAATATTATCAGTAATATCTCTGTGGAAATTCTTTGGGAGGAAAAAAAAACAGCTTGTTATGGGCGCAATCGTATCTATCCATCTATCTATATGTATTTATACATTTTCTTTAATTTTCTAATGTATTTTCCAGCCTTTCGACCCCGTGCCCGAGCTCTGTTCTTTCCCGAAGCAGATGTCTCCTCGGAGCGTTTGGAATGAGCACAAAAGGTGTCTCACCGAGTTATTTTAATATGGAAATCGAGTTTGTTCAGCTTTTTCTGTCACACGTACCTTGGTAGGGTAGAGTTGGATAGCGACCCCTCTTAAAGGAAAACTTGCTCTGCATCGAAAGTTACGGTGATAGAGAAATTAAACATTTAAAGAATACTCTATTTACGTTTTGGTTTGTGTAAACGTGTGTAATTTTTATGATGGTGTAAATATTGATTAAAAAAACATTTTTGAAAGTGGCCGTTTTGCCTTGTAACCAAGGGCAAAAAGCCCTTGAGGGAGGTCTTTTTACCCGTCAGAATACTGTGAAAGATATTGTTTGGAAGTAATTAAATGCATAAGTTCTTCCTTTACTATCATTGTAAACAAATTAAATTTTCAAAATATGTAATATTTTATAGTATGAAAATTTTGCAGTGCAAAAAATCTTTCCTGGTTTAGACCTAATTCTTTCCTAAATAAAATTTAGGTATTATTGACTGAATTAGACTCATTTTCTCTGTAATACTAACTGCCAGGAAAATGTGTATGTATTTGAAAATAACTTTTAGTTAATCATTCAGTTTGCATTTTTGCTTACAAATACAAGGAAAACTGTTACTTTGGTTAACTGACGAAATGATAATCCAAAACAAATAATCGTTATATATGGAACACGAATTCCTCTTAAATTATAACAGATCACTTGTCATTATTTAGTTTGCTTGTTAAACTGATTCTCCGGTCACTGTATTTATATTGGTGAAAACTAGTTGTGTAAAAACAAAACTTCATCATTAGGTAACCAAATTGCTCTACTTTCTTCTGTTAAAACAATGCCCCCAAAAAGTCATTCATCCGAATCACATGTTTGGCCACATACAAAAAAAAAAAAAAAAAAAAAAAATAATAATAATAATAATAATAATAATAATCCTGAAGTAAAATGTCCGTTCCCAGTTCCCATACACCATACACTGTACCCATTTTTCAGATGGCATGTTGTTGGCAAAGGGTTGTCCGCAAACTGAACGAGGGCCTTCTTCATCATCCGAATAAACGGGAGATGGAGACCCTTTCCTCTTGTTTAATGCATTCTTTGCAGGCGGTAGAACTTGTGTGAACTTTTTTGGAAAAACCAGTGATTTGAAATGGGATGATGTGAGTATTTCAGCATCGTCTGTTTTCCTTTTCCTACTATACTGTTATCTGGACTTCGGTGGACTGCACGGGCCTTTCAGTATCTCTTTTGTGTTGGCTTCGGATTAAATTCCAGGTTTTGGATGGCAAGGAACACCGAGGGAGGCTTCCTCTAAGGCAGGTCTTGGATTCACAGTTTCTGATGAACCAGCGCTCTGAGTAGTTTTCTCATTTGAACCTAGAACTCCCTTGTGTGACTATACCGTTTCGTACAGAGATAAGACCTCTAGACCCAGGCAGTTCTTCTGTTAATCCTGCTGCAGAAAAATCTTCATCAGATAATATAACGGGATTAAATGATCATAGGTGCTCTGAAGCCATTATCAGCCTTTTCAATGGAGGTTGTTGTGACGAATGCCGTTGCAAATATTCCTACAACTTCATATTGGCTGAATCTCTCTCCTGCGTTTGTGACTGTCCTTGCAACTGCTCCTCTATTTTAGGCAGCCTTCAAAGATTTGACTAAGGAACGTGTAGAAGCTGCATTTTACATGTGCAGTGAGGTGGCAAAGTTATCATAACATTTCCAGTTTCTCGTGCAAAATCTGTAGCAGCTAAGGTTTTGTGACTATGATGTCCATCTAAGATTACAATGTATTTGGCTTGTTGAGTACAGTAGACTTAACATGTGAAACAAAGAGCGGAAGCCATTCTGTAAAACAATTAGCGTCAGTTCATCCATCTGCTGTGCAATGGGCAATGGATTCGGGTGGGCTGCCGTTCATTAATGACTGTAACATCCTTTTTGGAGGAAATGTGGACATTAATGGAAAGAATGTCTCATATGCATTCATTGCACGTAACACTGACGCTGTCGACCTCTAGGCTTCTTGCCTCACTGGTGACTGGGGAGACCTTTTACCTTAAAGTCCATAGTAAGAAAAAAATCAAACGTGGTCTCCTTACACTGAATTGAAAGATTAAAATAATTCTCATTTTATTCTAATATCCCCAGAAGATATGCCCAGAACCATAGGGTCTAAAAACCAGCAACAATCCTCTCAAAAAGTTCTGTTAAAATCTTATGTACTTAATTTTTTTTAAATGAATGAATAAATGATTTTGAGTTATCTGGCATCGTGACAACTGGGTCATTGGTGCCGATATCAATTAAATGAACAACATAGCTGCTACAAAAACAAAAAAGATAAAAGAAAAAGAATGAAATATCATATTTTTGGGAGAAGACCAGCGTCGATGATAAATTTAAAAATACCACTGGCATCATACACACACACACACCACATCCTTTCCAAGGACCTTGGCAAGGATGAACCTGCCATCCCGGCCAAGAGCCTCAGAGAGGTAATGGCTTCTAGTATCCCCAAGGCTGGGGCACTCAACCAGCAAGTGCCTTACAGTCAAGGGGACCAGACAATCTGGACACCTCCTTGGAAGTCAATCTAGAGCTGCTGCTTTGACCAATCTGTCAGCTTCTTCATTTCCATGCACACCAGCATGTGCTGGAACCCAACAAAAACTAATTTGTGTTTCTTTGTATAATAATAGGTGCACTCATTGCTGAATTTTTAAAACCAAGGGGTTAATCGAGTTAAAAACATTAAGTGCCTTTAATGCACTCTTAGAGCCGCTAAAAATTGTAAGATTTGTTTCATCAGTAATTGCTATTTTTTCAATAGCATTTAAAATCCCAAGCAACTCTACCGTTAAATCCTTATGAACCTCACTGTGCTCCATATGAATAGAAAATTAAGTCCCAAACTGAAAACACGGCTGAGATGTTTATGTGATTTGTTCGCGCTGCTGAGCACAGATGGCATAGCTAACCCCACTGTCAAAATGGAAGCAAACGCAAAGAAATCCACAAATACCGTAGGGAGGCCTCTTACCTATGGGGGACATCGTACCCCACACACCCTACTGTGTCGGATGGCGAGTGCTTTAATTTTAAATATTTTAGACGTTTCTGTACATCATTGTACTATTGGTCTCTCTCTCTCTCTCTCTCTCTCTCTCTCTCTCTCTCTCTCTCTCTCTCTCTCTCTCTCTCTCTCTCTCTCTCTCTCT
>JANJGK010007536.1:0-20000 GCA_039081455.1 Macrobrachium rosenbergii | reverse complement strand
TTTCGTTTGCTCGAGAAAGCTATTTTGCGAGAGAAATTCGATGCGGTGTCAGTTGCCTGTCTTCGTGTAACTACTGTTGGAGGCTACATACATTTTTTCAGTCAGTTTTTAAAGTGTTGTGAGTTATGTAGTTACGACTAAATAATTTTCTACTATTGACAGTTCCTTGTTGGAGGGGGCGGTATAGTTCTCGGCTAGCACTCTGCTGGGCCCGCGTTCGAGTCTCCGGCCGGCCAATGAAGAATTAGAGGAATTTATTTCTGGTGATAGAAATTCATTTCTCGGTATAATGTGGTTCGGATTCCACAATAAGCTGTAGGTCCCGTTGCTAGGTAACCAGTTGGTTCTTAGCCACGTAAAATAAGTCTAATCCTTCGGGCCAGCCGTAGGAGAGCTGTTAATCAGCTCAGTGGTCTGGTTAAACTAGGGTATACTTAACTTGGGTCTAACTGATAGCGTTTTTGTTGTTGTAGAAAATAAGATAGTACAAAATGCAAAAAGAGGTTGATGCTAACCTTATCAGAGATCTGGAACAGGCCACCTTTAAGACTGAAGAGCTAAACTAAGACTTTATTGATCAGTCGATCTAGTACCTTACTCTAGCTCCATGATTCGCTCTGCATAAGTAATCCTGCATGTATGAAGTCTGAAGATTTGTGCCCAAGTATTCGTCTCATGTTGCTTGAGTATTATCAAACGATACCAGATACTGTTCGTAACGCTTGCTGTAACTCTCCAGTAATTCAAATACTTTTATTTTGTATTTTTGTATTTTTAACTTCGTACACCTTCGTGGTTGTCTTATTTCTTCATCTCTCAGAGATGAATGACCTTATCTTCTCTCAGAGAAGATAAGGTCATTTCCTGTCTCATCTCCGATTAGGTAAGATTGATTTTATTATATAATTGTCAGTATTTTGGTTAGCGGCTCTGTGCGTGATATTTTCTTTGGATTTAGTTTGACTTATTCATACTTACTTAAGTTCATGACAGATATTCGTTTTATTTCTTTCTTTTAATTCTTTTAGTTCCACAATAATAATAATAATAATAATAATAATAATAATAATAATAATAATAATAATAATAATAATGCTAAGAAATTCACAATATCTTTATAAACTGTTATATAATAAAAATTCACAATTATATAAATAAATTATATTAATATGCAAAAGATAAAGCAGAACTTTCGTGCGCCTTAACGGTGTTCTAGCCCCCCCCCCCGTTTTAAAACACTTCCTCTCGCTTTCTATTTTAACGTAAACACTGAGGAGGAACCGTTCTGGTATTCGAAAGTCTTAGTTGTATCTTTTGAATATTAATACAGTTTATTTATCTAGTTTTGGATTTTTATTACATAATAATAATAATAATAATAATAATAATAATAATAATAATAATAATAATAATAATAATAATAATAATAATAATAATTTATTTTTATTTTTATTAATTTTTTAATCTTTTATTTTTTTTTTTTTATCTCAGTCATCCTATTCGACAGGTGGTATTTTAGGGTGGTATTTATAGCGTGGGGTTCTGGGTTGCATCCTACCTCCTTAGCAATCCATCAATTTTCTCACTATGTGCGCTGTTTCTAATAGCACCCTCTTCTGCATGAGTCCTGGAGCTACTTCGGCATCTAATTTTTCCGGTTCCTGTTCAGGAATCTTGGGATCGTGCCTAGTGTTCCTATGGTTTTGGGTACAATTTCGCATGGCATATCCCATATTCTTCTTATTTCTGTTTTCAGGTCTTGACACTTATCAATTTTTCCTCTTTCTTTCGTAACTACTTTTGTGTCCCACGGTACTGTGACATCAATGAGTGATACTTTCTTGATTTTGTCAGTCAGCGTCAAGTCTGGTCTATTGGCACATATCACCTATCTGTTCTGATACCATACCAAAATATTTATTATTATTATTATTATTATTATTATTATTATTATTATTATTATGAAGGGTTGTGTAAAACGCAGATCTGGAATCTATAGAAGATTACTTGGAGAGAAAATTCACACACGGTCAGTGTATTTCTGAGGTGAATTATGAAACCTACAATTCCGTTTGCACTGGGCGAAATTGTGAAGCTTCTGAGGAAAAACGTTTAATCTGGTTTTTCCCTTCAGTCATGTCTGACTTGGCAAAGCGATCACCTTTTCCCTCGGCCATTGGGGCGATTGCAGCAAATTTTTCCGAAGTTTAATCGCCTGTTGAGAGAGCTGAGTTTTCCCTGGAGAACTGAACGTATCAAGCCGTTATGTGCTTGTTTAGAAATTGCTCTCTTGAATAAAGGCAGCAGTTTATTGGATAAGCAGCGGCATAACCTAGCAATTATTATAATGACGTTATGTAATTTCAGCGTAATTTCTGATGGAAATGGTGATTGTCTTAATAAAACTGATGATGTGATTATGTTTTCAGTGGTAATGACAGTATGCAGTAATGAGATGAGGGTTTGTTTTGTAAAACGGTTTTCATTTGCGCAGAAATAATGTAGCAGATTCGTTGTTCATCTAATATTACTTGTTCGAAATATGCTCGTGCCTCAGAGTGATAGTTGTCACGTGCTTAATGAAGGCTTGTGCCTAAGAATCATGATAACAGTGGTGATAATTGTGGGAACCAACATCGTTATTCTCCTTCTGATTCCAGGGATTAAACCCTGGTTGGGTCTCGTGTAATCGGGATATAAGTGATTCTCTCTTACTTGCATGTTCACCGAGTGGTGTTTAGGAGGATCGCGTTGTCCTAAAATTCGTGGGTCTCTTCGTATATTTGTCATGTTCGCTGCGTTTGTCTTAATAGTAATTTCGGTATTACAATGAATTATTGATTTAATCTGTTTTTCAGTTTCATTGTTGATAGCTATCCTTTATTCACTGGAAATTTAGTCAGTACAGATAGCCATTTTTGTACGCAAAGATGTTATTGGGGCTTGCACATTCCGTTCTATGCAAGTTAGGTGAAGGTTATATATGCATTTGAAGTGAATGCTATCTATGCAAGTTAAGTGAATGTTATCTTTGCCAGTTAGGTGAAGGTTATGTATGCAAGTTAAGTGAAGTTACTATATATCAGTGTTATAACTTCATAAAAAGGTAGGTGAATTATAGTTATTCCGGCGACCTTTAAGGTTATGTGAATTGTCACTTGACTTAATGAACTGAGAAATTTAGTCTAATTGACACTCACACACACACACACACACACACACACACACACACACACCAGTTAATTAGCGATACGGATGCACAAACATGCAACATCAATATGTGACGTAAAGCTTGAATGACTGTACCCTCCGAGTCTCCCTCCAGGGTAAACGGTTGTGCACACCTCATGTTATGAAGGATGTGTTGCCAGAATTATCTCTTAATTCTCATAGATAGCTTTCTCATATTTTGGACCCCGTCTTTAATGCGTATCAAAGTCGACTCAGCTCCTGCCTCGTAGCGTCTCTTTGTCCCGAGATGAAAGGATTCGGCGAGAGGGAGCCGTTCTCTTTGTTAGGACGCCTTACTTTTGCCTTCCGTCACTTTTGCAACGATGATGCAGTGGGAGAGGCGGAGTCGCTCTTATTTTAGCGAGGAACAATGCTCCTTTATCCTGTAACGTCTTCTGCAACATATTGGACAAAAGGTAATATTGTTAAGAGGTTTCATCTTACCCGCCTTCGACGGTCATTTTTCAGGATGTCCCAAATGAGCTAGCCGTCATTGTGATCGGAGGGATGTTTTTAATTCATACCTACATTTTCAACTCGGTTCCAACTGGAGATTAATATTTTGGTAGAAAGAAGCGTGCTTAATAATATGTAGGGCTGCATTTATTTATTTTTTTTCTTAGACAAAGAGACATAAATATCCGATCTGCATCCCCGTTCAAAATATTTCGGAAATATAGCAGGAATTCGCGTGACAGGAAGGGAGGGTTTTAAAGGAATCGTAGGTTCGTATACAAAAGGTAAAGATATATTTCGGTGTGCTTTTAGATCCTTCCCTTTATTTATGGGTTCCATTTGTTCTTTCTTTCTATTTTGCATATTTCGTTCTTTTGGCATACGCTGTTTTTAATGTTTTTATTCAGGTGCTCATTTGCGTGATTGCTTTTTGTTTACAGTGCAAACTAAATTTTTTTTATTTTTAGTTTTCTTGTCATTCACATGAGTATGTAATGACTCAGTCACCTGGAATATTTTTGCTTTGAAAAGGAGATATGTGAATACACGATAACTGAGACGTCTTGTTGAATGAACAACAAGGTGAAACCCATCTCTCAAGACCTCTTTCATTAGTTTCCACTTGACGGAACAAGAGCATCGGGTTATATTTACTCATGCAAACTGTTTATTTTAGAAGTTCATTTTTTCCACTTTATTCATCTAATGGAAAGATTCGAGTGCTTGATGCTGTGATTCTCTGTATATTCTTTTATTCACGCAAATTGCTTGGAGTCCACACTAATCTGGAAGGAATTGATTCCGACGGTAACCAAGTAAAAAATGCGCCGAAGTTTCTTCGTCGCAATCGAGTTTTCTGTACAGCCGCTACAGCTTATGATCAAGGCCACCGAAAATGTAATACTGTATGACCCGCGGCCCATGAAACTTTAACGACGGCCCGGTGGTGGCCTGTCCTATATCGTTGCCAGAAGCACGATTATGGCTAACTTTAACCTTAAATAAAATAAAAAATACTGAGACTAGAGGGCTGCAGTTTGGTCTGTTTGATGATTGGAGGGTGGATGATCAACATGCCAGTATGCAGCCCTCTAGCCTCTGTAGTTTTTAAGTTCTGAGGGCGGACAGAAAAAGTGCGGACAGAATAAAGTACAGACGGACAGACAAAGCCGACATAATAGTTTTCTCTTCAGAAAACTAAAACCATTATGTAAAACTCATTCAGAAATGAATGCTATTTCGTTATGGTAATGCAAAGGTGTTCCGTAGATTTTCATGAAGTGATATGCCAAGTGTTCATCTCTTAGGGTTAAATGTGTATCCATTAGTTTTAAGTATTTGGTGTACGGTAATGTAGTGAACTTTTGCGTTAACGTAAACTTCATCATGGGATTGAGTTTTGAAGTCACGCAATGAAATTACATAAATACAGACTTAATTACACGTGGTCTCTTCGTTACTGATTCTGGTTTGTGTATTGTTAATAATAATAATAATAATAATCGTAGTTGCAATAATAGTTAACCAATTTTACTATAGATCCAGACCATTATTTGTTAAACAAGTCCCAGAAAAGAGACAGACCTCTGCGCAATTTCTTTTGAATTCCGTCTTACATATTGATGAAAGTACAGTAGACTTTCGGGATGACTTTGAATGTGTTCTTTAGAAAATAAAACAGTCTATATATATATATATATATATATATATATATATATATATATATATATATATATATATATATATATATATATATATATATATATATAAGGCTTTCAGTCGAGAAACATGCCAAGCGCCATCCTGGGCCAGAGTATATTTAATTAAATTTATTATATTTTAAGAATGGCACTTGGCATGTTTTTCGACTGAAAAGCTCATATATAATGTATGTGTGTTTGTTTATGCAGTGTGCGTATATATATATATATATATATATATATATATATATATATATATATATATATATACAGTGTGTGTGTAATATATATGTACGTATTATATATATGTATATAATATGTAATTTCTGAGGTGTCTGTGAGAGTGTAGGAAACGTTTTTGTTAAAAATCATTAACAATAAAATAAGAGCTTGGAGCCTTCAGATGAGACGACTGTTTCTTTTTTCACGTTGTCTTTTAATGCGAAATGAAGTGGCTGGTAACCTTTGCCGAAGTTTAGAACTTGCCAGTAAGTGTTCATAATTTAATGGGCGAATGAGGCGGAAGTCCAGCAAAGCCAAGATTATTGATTAGCCGATCTCGTAAGCTTCACGCGTACTCCGTGAATCTCTGTGCCTGAAGAACACTGCAGTTAGTGTTCTTAAATGTTTGATTGTACTAGGTGTCACATTCCACATCAAGCTTTCTTTTTAACAACACCAGATAACATATTACAGTCTATTGCTGCCAGTTATCTGTTCATTGCCTGAAAGGCTTCCCGCATCCACATAAGTTATGTACTAGTTTCACATGTTTCAGATATTTTGGAGTTTTGCTGTATTTTTTTGGTATCCGCAACCTCCCAGGCAAAGCTCTTCGGTCGGGCTGTTTTGTTTCATGTACAGCCCAGTTATGATAATTATGATAAGACCATTGTCTGCGCATGCGTTTCATGGCCGTCTGTTATTAGCTTCGTTTGAATAGCTAACTTTCGCGATCACCAATATTTACAACTCATGGCGGAGTTTTTTTTTTTTTTTTGTTCCCTTTGATAAGTTACCCTTTTGTCCTAGGGTGAGTTGCATAATGTGTTAATGGATTTGGTGCTTGATTCACATGGATGTTGTACACATATTGAAGCATAAAATTCATGTGTGTCCGTGTTTGGATGTTTTTAGATACTCTTACGAATAGTTACATCTAATTATGGAAAAAAAAAGGAACTTTTGGTATTATGATGTAGCCGTTTGTTATGTGACGGTTTCAGACCATTACTGCTTTACGTGAATATATAGGAATTTTTTTTGGCAAGGACGTTGATGATTGCTTTATAGAAACAACTTTGGTGATTTATTGATCTGCCATTAAATGCCAAAAGCGCTTTTCCACGAATGCAACAAGCTGAATTTTCGGAAAATCTCGGGCTTACCAGAGGCTCTTTCTAGAATTATTACAGGGGATTTTTGTCTTCGTTGTTATGCTATTATTTGACAAGTTCTAATTTGATCTTGTCGTCAGAAGCTTCGTGGCAAGTGATGAAATTTTCTCCGCTCTCCGTCTGCCTTTTATTTCAGTTTATCAAAAAAATATATAAAGCCAGGGGATTCACTGCACCAGTTGCTGAAAATGACGGAAGACGAACTGGACTGTAGGGGAAACTCCAGACCACCTGATGATTTAAGATAGTCGAATATTACAATAAAATAGAATGGGTTGTCAGTTTTAACATCATCTAACCTACTCTGTCATTAATCTTCTGGTGTCATTTTCATTTTTCATCTCGATACTTACCGAAGATATGGGCATACAAATTTAATGTTGTTCGTTGTGAATGAATGGGGATGAAGTGATGTTTCTACGCTCTTTATTCGGCGGAAAGAAGTGGAAACGACCTGGTATTCCAGTTATCGAAGTGGTCTATGGGATTTACCCGGGTTGATGTGATCCTGATGGCCCTTCAAATTAACATGCTGCATTGCAGATCAGGATCTATTCCTTTGTAATAATAGCGCCTTGTAATGTAATGAAAGTATTGGCTGAGAATACTGTCAACCCTTTCTGAGTATTATGCTTGAATGACATAGCCAGTGTCGTATTAAAGATGACTCTGGATGTAAGATTTGTATTTTCGTTCATGAAGCAATCAATAGGCTGAAGAATAATAAAGAACCTGGTTTAGATAACATACCAGCAGAGCCCCTTAAGAAAGATCTTTGAGCCTCTAGTAGTGATCTGGAGAACAGAAGAGAAGCCAACAACATAGAAAACGGGCAACATTGTCCCGGTCTATAAAAAGGGAGATAAGAGAGACTGTGCTAGTTATAGAGGGATTACACTTCTGCCAACCTTCTATAAGGCACTAGCCAAAATTTTGAAAGATAAATTAGAACCTACATAGAGGCAGCATTGGGTGAATATCAGTGTGGCTTCAGAAAGGGAAGATCAACAATTGACCAGATTTTTATTATTAGACAGGTGTTGAAAAAACACTGGGAGCATAACAGAGAGATTTGGCAGGTTTTTGTAGACTTCAAACAAGCGTATGATAGCATCCAGAGATCATCAATGTGGAATGTTATGAAGGAATTTGGTATGCCAGAAAAGCTTATAAACTTGGTAAAAGTATGTTAAAGGAAAAGGACAGAATGTTTTGAAATTAAAACAGGTTTGGGAGAGGGATGTCTTCTGTCTCCAATGTTGTTTAATCTAATTTTAGAGAGAATAACGCGGAGTATCGAGGAAGTTGAGGGTGGGGTCATCTTGGGAGATTCAAGTGCCAAAGTCCTTGCATTTGCAGATGATGTCGATTTCTTAGGTACAGATATACAAAATATAGAACGTTCGTATATACCATTCACAGAAACTGCTGCGAGAGTGTAACTAGAGATCAGTGGAAGTTAAACCAACATGAGATTGTCGAGTAACAACCAACAACAACAGCAACAACAAAATATGGGAGATATTGAGAATGTGAGTGAATTTAAATATGTAGGAAGTGTGTTAACATCCAAAAATGATATGGAGAGAGAGGTTCTGGCTAAAATTATGTCAGGGAACAGATGTTTTTACGGTCTACAACACCTTTTAAAGAGAAGAAACATCTCAAGGTCTACCAAATTAAGAATTTAAAATACCACATCAGGCTAGTAGTGCTATATGGTTGTGATACCTGGACTCTGACTAAACGTCAAGAACAGAGACCACTGGTTTTTGAAAATAACATTTTGCGTAGAACAACAAATCCCATTTACGATATAATTGAAGATGTTTGGAGAAGAAGGCACAACAAAGAAATAAGAGATTTAACCAGACAACCGCTAGTAACTGGCTATGTAAGATCGCAGAGGATACGTTGTGTTGGACATGTGGTTAGAATAGAAGAAAGCAGAATGCCTATAGTGGTTATGGAAAGGTCAGCGGAAGGGAGAAGGCCGGTGGGAAGACCGAGGATGAGATGGAATGATAATGTGTTCAGAGATCTAGGAGAATTGGCAGTGGGTGATCCTGAGAATAACTGGCGAGATGCAGCGCTCTATAGGGAAACGTGGAGAGGTCTAGTGCAAGCGGCCATGGGCCACCAAGAGGCCCGAGAGCCGCCTGAGTGAGAGTGAGTGAGAGTTCATAAGGCTGTTTGATAGAGGTCATCATTGTTCAGATAATCATTTGTTCATCTGCTCTGTAAAATATAACATATTTATATGTCATCAGTAACAAGTTGAAAACTTAACGGTCAACGCGTCACGGATTTCTGTCCTTAATCTCTGGCAAAATGAAATATATAAAAGTGCTTTGTGCTTTAAACAAGTATTTTGGGGTCGTAAAGTGTGGGAAAGGGGTTTGGCATAATTATTAAAAACATGAAAATAATTAATATTGTCGTTACGGATGACAGTGAATGGAGATGATGTTGACGACGGTGGAGGCACACAAGACTGAATAACAATGGGCGTCAGGTGTCCCGGTGCCTCCGAAGCCTTTCCTAATGGGCTTCTGATTAATGACCTCTGAATAATAAACAGAAATAGTCCCAAATAGTAGCATGAAACATTAACCTCTCTCTCTCTCTCTCTCTCTCTCTCTCTCTCTCTCTCTCTCTCTCTCTCTCTCTCTCTCTCTCTCTCTCTTTTATTGCCGTTGTTTGTATTGCTACTACGTTGCAAATAAAAAAAAAAAGTTAAGTATATCTTAGTTTAACCTGACCACTGAGCTGATTAACAGCTCTCCTAGGGCTGGCCCGAAGGATTAGATTTATTTTACGTGGCTAAGAACCAACTGGTTACCTAGCAAAGGGACCTACAGCTTATTGTGGGATCCGAACCACATTATGACGAGAAATGAATTCTATCACCAGAAATAAATTTCTCTAATTCTTCATTAGCCGGTAGGAGAGTCGAACGCTGGGCCAACAGCGTGCTGGGCGACAGCTCTACCCATCCCTCCAAAAAACTGAAATTATAAAGCAGCTGAAACGTTGTATTCTTTATGCAAACAGTTTTGATTCCGATCGGTAGAGAAGGCGAGAATTGTATAGGCGCAACCATATTGTCAATGAAAAGATGAATCGGTGTTTGAAGATGGTCTGCTTATGCAAAGAAAAGTGCAGAGGAAATATTTCAGAAAGCTTCGCAATTCAGAATATTTGTGATGAAAAAATGAAGAGAAATGAAATTCACGAACTTGTAATTCCTCATAGATGGCAACTGCTAATGGTCGTGTTAGTGTTTTGGGAGTGGTTCTAATTGTATTTAAATAGGCATGAAAGAGTAATTGTGCATTTCTCGTTGGAGAGGTTTTAGTATATCGAGGAATGTCGTCATGCTGTAAAAATAATAGCGATTTATGATTTATTCCGATAGGGTATAGAGCTATAAGAACTTGCTTTATAGATGTTCACCTCATACTTCATCGGAGAAGAAAAACATTTTATCGGAGCCCTTGACATTTAGGTCACAGCCTATGGAAAGATGTCACATTTAATGCACACATTATCGTTACTAGTAGAGCGTATTTTGATATTTAGATTATATGCTAATAAATGACAGTAGGGCTACAATGGAAAACATTCATCATTATCCTGCTTTTTGCAGAAATTAAATTGAATGATGCCAGATAGTTTATCATAAAAACCTACCGACCTTCCTGGATTCATCACTTTTTAGTTTTCTGTAAAAGAAAACTACTGGGATGCTTTGTCTGTCCGTCTGCGCCTTTTCTGTCCGTCCTCAGATCTTAAAAACTACTGAGGCTGGAGGGCTGAAAATTGGTATGTTGATCATCCACCCTCCAATCATTAGACATACCAAGTTGCAGCCCTCTAGCCTCAGTATATTTATTTCATTAAAGTTAGCCATAATCGTGCGTCAGGCAACGCTATAGGACAGGCCATCAGGCTGAAAGCTTCATGGGCCGCGGCTCATGCAGAAAACTCGATTGCACCGAGGAAACTTTGGCGCAGTTTTTACTTGTTAGTCATTTGTTCATCTTAATGTCCTGTATAAGCTGTAAAGGAATATCTGCGGGCAACCAGTGAGTGCGGTTATCCTATGTCGCTAGATAAATAACCGTGATATGCATGTGAAACGGAAACTATATATATATATATATATATATATATATATATATATATATATATATATATATATATATATATATATATATATATATATATATATATATATATTGTAAGAACCAGAAAAAAATAAAAGGCATCATTAACTAATGGCTTTTTGTGTTTAATAAATATAAACTACTTTGGGGTAGAGTTTAATGTTTGAAAGTTGATAACTTCTTTTCATTTGTATTAAATCTTACATCAGAGCATACAATTGTACAGGCATCCCTACGGTTAAGAGGTCTGGCTGGAAACTGCTGGTTTTGAAAAGAATACTCAAAGAGAATGACAAAAAAAAAAAGGCGGGGGAGAGAGAGAGAGAGAGAGAGAGAGAGAGAGAGAGAGAGAGAGTGAGAGAGAGTAGTAGTAGTAGTAGTAGTAGTAGTAGTAGTAGTAGTAGGCCCGCATTGTGCAATGGTGCTAAAGTAATATGACTGCTTCAGAAGGCGACAATTTCTTGATGTAAAGAGATTCTAAAAGAAGCAGTTTCCGTAGTGGGGTAGTGCCGTCAGTGCATCTCATGTGGTGCACTGTAGGCATTACTGAAGGTTCTTTGAAGCGTTCCCTCAGCCCCAAGCTGCAACCCCATTCATTTCTTTTACTGTACCTCCTTTCATATTCTCCTTCCTCCATCTTACTTTCCACCCTCTCCTAACAATTGATTCATATTGCAATCGAGGTTTTCCTCCTGTTACACCTTTCAAACATTTCTACTCTCAATTTCCCTTATAGCGCTGAATAACCTCATAGGTCCCAGCGCTTGGTCTTTGGCCTAAATTCTATCTTCTGTTCTAAAAGACGCAGCGAAGGGCTATCGGAGGTTTAAGAGAGCATTTTTTAGACACCAAATTCTTTGGAAGCTTGAATTTCAAGCCAATGGCCCTGTGGGCTTGTTTCATAATAATAATAATAATAATAATAATAATAATAATAATAATAATATTGGTTTTACATGAATTTGAGTATTCTTTTCAAAGCCTATACAGATTCCAGCCATGCCTCGCAACATGCAGTCTGCTTATACCTCCTTGTATTTTGTACTTTTTATATGTATATTACTTCCAGACATTTTGTTCTGTCCATAGTTTTCAAAATGTAAATAGCTTAAGAGTTGACTAAATTATGTAACTGAATGTTTAGCCAAGTTTTTTAATTGTAAAATTGCATGATCCTATTTTCGTGTTTTTAGGTAGCCCTGATGATGGGAGAGGATTCCCGAAACGTATATACTGTGCACGACATTACTTTTTTTTCTCAGGGGTTCATGTGCTACTCTATGATTTACACATGTTATGTAAGTACCTTCGCTAGGAACCTGACAAAGAAATATGCATTTATAGTATAGGATTTATATACACGCGACTTGATAGATATAAATCAATCGTTTAATACTCAGAAGAAACTCGAATAACATTCGCGCGTTTATGTAATCCCGCATTTACCTGATGAAAGGGTGGTCTTTGAATGTGTTCCAACATTTATTTTTATGACTCATTTTATTTTGAACTCACAGCAGATTTGTTTTATTATTTGTAACGTATTTCGTTTGATACCTTCAATATTTTCGCAGTTTCTTTCGCTTTTCGTTTAATTTTAGTGTCGCTTACAGTGTTTTATGCAACAGTGTTCTTGAGATATATATATATATATATATATATATATATATATATATATATATATATATATACATATACATATATACATACACACAGTATATATAGATAGATATATAATATTATAATATGCGGCTAAGGACCCTTATAGGAAAGTATCCCAGGGAGGAAAAATAAATTTAAAGGAATAAACAATAAAATAGAAATAAGCAAGAAAATCATTAAAACCTGTTAATTATGGAGTGAGACTTAAGTGAGTCTGCTCACCAACAAAGCCGTTCCATCAAGTGTGAAATTTTGATGTCTCAGCGAGAGAGAGAGAGAGAGAGAGAGAGAGAGAGAGAGAGAGAGAGAGAGAGAGAAGGAAGATCGTTCCGTGACGTGGTCACAGTTGGTATAGAACTGCATGGTACTGGACCTCATGAAAGAAAAGACGAGGCTGCTAGGAGTAACCACATGGGCGTCATTATGTGGTGGATGTATTGCCTGGGAAGATACCGATGCAGAGGATTAAAAGTATCTGATAGCTTGCACAGTGAGCTAATGAAACGACGGTTCCTGAAATGAATATATGCATCTGGAATAAGAAATGAAAGTGTAGGATGCGAGTCAGCGTCCATTGTACGCATGTGTGTGTGTGTTTTTCAAATAGGAAATGGAAGAGTATGTGAAATTACAATGTCTCTTCCACCTGCCATTTTTCCATCTTTCATGCCCTTTCTCCCGACCATAACTTTGCAAGGGGTGGCAAGAAACTGTATGCTCTGAACACGAAAAGCCTCTTATTGTAATTGTCTTATATACTTTAGTCATCAGTAGTTTCTTTATGACGTTATGATGGTACTGTTGAATGCAAGCATCAGGCTTCGCATCCCAAAACGGCGGTCATTAAGCCAATTAGTGTCGCAAGAGTCGTTGGAAGTTAAAACAACTTTGTTCTTCGAGTTGCGTCCACTTACAGAGCAAAGTTGGGCTGAAGCCTGTAATTGTAATTCTCCCTCCGCTGAAGTTCAGGTAGGACAGAGTGATAATACTGATGATGAAAGAACTGAAAGCAATCAGTGATGATAAACGAGGATACCCACGATTTTCCCATTGCCCCCCCCCCCCCCCTCTCTCTCTCTCTCTCTCTCTCTCTCTCTCTCTCTCTCCTCTCTCTCTCTCTCTCTCTCTCTCTCTCTCTCCGTGTTATAGGTTGCAGTTATCCAAATTGGGCCGAGTGGTGTAGAGCTCAGCTCAACTTGCTAGGCCGGGGAAAGCTTCAGGGTCACCAGTCTACACAACTATAAATTTCCACCTCCGCCTCCGGGATCGAGACAAAAATGGCCTAGGGCTTATCACCTCACTTCTGAGACTCGCTGAAAAACAGATCTGTACCTTTGTGGCGCTACCCCTAACGAAGAAACAGACGTCTGTTGAAGAAATTGATGCGTATTGCTTGTATTCTGTGTTTGCACATGCATTTGTATATGTATGTTATGTGCATACAAACTTTACAAGGATGCGATATTTAGGTGAATTGCATCATGTCTTTTTTATAAAAACTGTGTATATACATACCAAAATCTTAACGTCTCTTCCAAGGCGATCATACACGAGTTAATACACTTAATACTCTTCACATCTTGTAGTTTGTAATGAAGTATTCAAGCACTCAACTTGAACTTTTGAAAATTCGTACCTCGTAAGAGTGTCATGACTTGGGTTGTATCAAGTAGATGAACGTACGGAACTGGGGGATTGACTGAGAATCTGGTGGGATAAGTGGGAGTCTCTCTACACCCAGGTGTCTGCTTACGAGTCATTTCTTCGTCGTCATCTGTCAAGAGTCTCTCTCTCTCTCTCTCTCTCTCTCTCTCTCTCTCTCTCTCTCTCTCTCTCTCTCTCTCCTAGGTTTTTTAGTTTTCTGTAAAAGAAAGCTATTGTGCCGGCTTTGTCTGTCCGTCCGCATTTTTTCTGTCCGCTCTCAGATCTTAAGAACTACTGAGGCTAGAGGGTTGGAAATTGGTATGTTGATCATCCGCCCTCCAATCATCAAACACCAAATTGCAGCCCTCTAGCCTCAATAGTTTTTTATTTTATTTAAAGTTCAAGTTAGCCATAATCGTGCTTCTGGCAACGATATAGGATAGGCCACCACCTGGCCGTGGTTAAAGTTTCATGGTCCGTGGCTCATACATCATTATACCGAGACCACCGAAAAATAGATCTGTTTTCGGTGGCCTTCATTATAGGCTGTAGCGGCTGTACAGAAAACTCGATTACGCCGAAGAAACTTCGGCGCATTTTTTACTTGTTTATATCTGTCAACAAGGTCATGTTTTCATTTGTGTTTGCTTGTGGGGGTTTTAAAGGAGGATTTCTCAAGAGCGGCTGAACAGAATTTGTTGAGAGCTGTCAGATATTTTTATTAATAGACTTGCTTGAAATTATTACCCTCTGGGTGAAATAAACTTACGTTCGAATATTTGCTGGCTTTTAAACAATTTCAAATCTTAGTCGATTTCTCTCAAAGTAAACATTCTCGCGAAGGTAACGTAATGAAAGTAAGTGCCTGTTGTACAGGCATCATTGCTCTCAGTGCTTCACAGCTGGCTGTATATTTGATTTAATTTTGGGAAGTATTCTCTCTGCTGAGTGCACTTGTTGAATTGAACTAAAGCTTATTGGAGCCTTAAGGAAGGTTGCAGTATTAGTAATTACTGTTTTTGACGTTCGATTCTTTATGTGAAAAATTGTACTTCTAATGGGTATTTGAATGTTACTGATTTTTCATATATATTGTGAGATCAACAGAGAATATGTTTTCATAAAGCTTTAAACCGCATATTTTAAAGGATGAAAATGACTGCAGTGTTGTTGCTGTTGATGTTAGTCGTTGTAGACCAGCATAATCATTGTTTTCCTGTTTTGTGTTATGTTATTGTTATGTTCATTTATCCTGACTGGCTGTTCACTTTTATCAAGTTGAAACCTTTTATTTTATTACAAAATATAAGAGGATTATGAGTGACAGAAGTAGTGAAAACGTTTTAATGGTATTTATTGTTAGCTAATGCATTTTGTTCTAATAGTCATCTTTTGATATTTCATTTATCATTCTATTTCGTGACATTATCTTTTTACCGGCTTGGCGTGTTCCTGAAAGCAATTCCGATAGCTGTTTCAACAAATGATTATTTTTATTGTCTGGTTGTGAATATTTCAGCTTGTGATGCTGAAGTTAAATAGATCTGCTGTTTAAAGGATCTTGCAGAGGTATGTGTAGAACGTTAGTGTTTTCGTTAATTTACCGAAGAAGGTAAAGGATATAGATTTTGGCGAAGAAAAGAAATCTTACGTAAAAATCTTTTGATAAAAAGCGATATGTATGCTTCGTGAATTTCTGTTACCTTGGGCCTTTATTATCATCTTTCTCATCTGAAAGCATCGCACTGGTCCTGAAAAATGCAGTACGATGTTAAATGAATTCTTTATATATATGCTTCAGTTATTCATGTCTCAAATAATGCTACCTTTTTGACCATCCGACATGTCGGTGAATAATTGATGACCAACCCCAGTGTTATTTATGTTGATTATTGACCGATTTTGTCGGTAGCTGAATAAGCGAATTAATGAGTAAAGGTTTATTGCGATAGAAATAATAGGACAGCATTCGGGCATTATACCCGGCTGTACTGTAGTTGCGACGAGTGACAGCAAATAAAATTTTTGAGGATAGTCAGTTTGTAATACTTCATGTTGGGAGTGGCTTTCATTGATTTATCGATTTGTTTACTTTTTTTGCAGTAAAGTTCATTTACCGGGAGAGGAACTCTTCTCCGGAAACAATTAAAAATAAGACCTTTAGGAAACTTTGTCAATTTTGTCACTTTGTCAATTTTGTCCACGATTTTTTCTTTCTCATGTGTGATCAGTAACTTCCACGGTATGCGACCCGTGTACGTCAACGTTCTGAATATTTTCATATGGATTCAGGCGTTTATTAATCGATTTCCTCCGGGCAGTCTTTGGAAGTAGGCAATGTGTATCCGAATGTAAGTGCTCAATCCTTTCGAGGGAGTGAAAGCATTCTTTTGTGCCATGAACTGATCTGGCAACGCGGTGGAATATTCATGAATTATTCAGGAGCCGATCGGAGAACGTGACCGAAAATGCGGACAATAAATGACACCAGAAGCCATTGAACGAATAAGCTTACTTTGTCATTCGGTAGTGTGTAGTTTCAGGAACAATGGCTCTCTCTCTCTCTCTCTCTCTCTCTCTCTCTCTCTCTCTCTTCTCTCTCTCTTCTCTCTCTCTCTCTCTCTCTCTCGCAATAGAATGAGAAACAATACAGAAACTGAAAGAGTGAGAAACTTTACAGTTTTTCTTTTAAAAAGTTAAATTTTAAACTGATGATATTTGTATGTATAACTGTTGCAGCAAAGATTTTCTTTGTTTTAAAGTATTCATGATGAAAAAAACGAGTAGCAGGAAAGAGAGAGAGAGAGAGAGAGAGAGAGAGAGAGAGAGAGAGAGAGAGAGAGAGAGAGAGAGAGAGAGAGAGTTTCTCATTCATTAAAGCCAAAATATGCACCATATCTCTGTATTCGACATTGTGGTTTCCCTTGATCGGAATAGGAAGGAATGCTGTAGTATAAGTTTTAAATCTAGTCCTTTTGCTGCGTATCAGGAAAGTAGACTTTGAACTGGTCAAAATCACGTTTATGGAACAACTATTTTAAGTATATTTTCGAGTCCTCTTAACAGTAAAGTGACATGTGCCGCATTTGCTTTATTTATGACACAAATGAATTCAGGCATTTCGCAAATGAAATCTTGATTTGGCATTGTAAGTAAGGAACATATGATTTTTATTTCCATATATTAGTTATGACACATATATATGTGTGCGTATATGTGTATGAATGTATGTATGTATATGTATGTATGTTTTCCCTCAAAATTTCTTTGTAAAACAGTTGAACCTTGTAATGGCCTCAATCTTAGTGCTAATAGTTAATGATGCGGGTCGGATAAGAAGTAAAATTGGTCAGGGCTTCTGGAGCGATGTAGTGACAATTAGGGTTGTCATGGCAAATTACTTATTGTCATTCTGATTCAAACTTTACTGACGAATCTTTTGCTGTCTAAACTGCGCTGGTTTTGTGTGCGTAGAAGTGACGTGGAAATCACGGTAAAGGTATTATGAGCCATACTCTTGGTGGGTTCATTCGAGGAGCAGAGAGGAGAGAGCTGGTGGGTATGTAGTCAACGCTTCTCGGAAGGCATTGTGTCTGTGTTTTTTCATGCTTTGAGTAAACACTAGTTTAAACATTATGTATATTGGAGGTTCGTGAATGGAGAAGGTCAAGCGTGTTAATACCCGTCTACATGTTAAACAAGGACAGGGTGCGTATCCGGAAATAGATTAAATCGTCTTTATAAGCATGCAGAATTGTGCCTTAGGTATCACCACACACGGTATTGAGTTTTTAGTACAAGTATTTGGAGCTGAGAGTAAGAGGAAAAGTGGTTTTCAGTTTTCCTGTGACAGAAAATAATTTACACAATGAATGGTTTGAAAATCATTTACACAATGAATGGTTGTACATGTGTGTGGATGTGTATCAAGTATAATGTTGATATATCCTCAATGGATTCCGATGCAGAGGCTTGTAGAGAACGTCTCCTGAACGTACAATTGAGTCGGTATACGTTTGTGTTGTGTGTATGTGTACGGGCGTATGTGTGCGCTGCCCCTATTACAAAGGAGTGGAGTGTTGGAGGATAAGAAAATTACTGCACCAGAATTCTCTCTCTCTCTCTCTCTCTCTCCTCCTCTCTCTCTCTCTCTCTCTCTCTCTCTCTCTCTCTCTCTCTATGTTTACCTGGTGGGGATCTTGTTTCATAATGGTATGCAAACACAATTATCATCTCTTAATTGTTCTGGATCAGGAGCCCCCCGCTACGTTATATTGTGTCACTTTGGGCTTACATGGAAGACACCAATGAAGATGGAAGGTTTGCCGGAGGTGGCAAGAGGGTAGAAGACTTGTTTTGTTCTCCAAAATTAGGATGAGAATAACAATGATGACAGTTCTAAAAGAAGAACGATAAAAAGTAGACGAGACTTTTCCACTGCAGGAATTCAACTGTAATAACAAAATGAATAATAGACAAGGCTTTTGTTGTCGCTCAGTAGGAATTTTCGCTGGGCAACGGTGTGGAAACGCCCTTCATTCTATCGCCGGAGGATGATAGGAAAAAAGAAAAAAGAGTTTTGAGGGGATTACGCCCAGGTGGTAGGCGAGGGTGTTGTGTTTGCTCAAATAGGTTTCTCTGTCTTGTTTGCATTTTTTCCGCTTATTATCAACTGGAAACGCGCGTGCACCTCCCCCACTGGAGCTCGAATTTTCTTTTCATATTTTATTTACTCTCTCTCTCTCTCTCCTCTCTCTCTCCTCTCTCTCTCTCTCTCTCTCTCTCTCTCTCTCTCTCTCATGAAAGTACGCATGCATATTTATCTTTATACAACATGTAGTGTATATGTGCAAAAGTTCAGACCAAATATGGTTTGGAAACTACTCATTTTACAATTTTTCCGCTCAGCTTGGGAGCCAATCCCATCAACTGGCGTCCACTGTCGTTAGCATTTCATTTTTCATCTGGGAAACCGTATTTGAACCAAATGGAACCCAACTTGGCAGGAATGATCCATGCGTGGCCCTTACAAAATGTTGTAGCCTTGGTACAGATTTATACAGACATTTTTTCACTCTGTAAAAACTGAAACCAGGTGATCGATGCAAAGGTTCATGGGATCCTGTACTAATATACTTGTTCGTATTGTATTCAAATTGAGTTGCAGAATTAAACTTACGGAGGCTTTGAGTTCTTCCGTTAAGACAGAAACGTAAGGCGTAGAGTCTGGAGGTTAGGTGTCTTCAGATATAATGTAGTACAGCGGCAGAACTACGTTATTAAGAATCACCTAGGCCTACAAAGATAGCGGCATCTTTTGCCCAAGCAGAAGAAAATAATTGTCTCGGAGGCCTTTATTAAGGAAGCAGTGGGGGCGAGGATACAAATAACTTGCCCAACAGTTTCTCATTAACTCTAAGGGGGACCCTGTTGAAAGAAACGTTTTTGCTACTTGTCCTGACAGACAAACAAAAGAGAGAGAGAGAGAGAGAGAGAGAGAGAGAGAGAGAGAGAGAGAGAGACGAGAGAGAGAGAGAGAGAGAGAAGTTGAATCCGAGCCTTTTATGAAGGAAAAATTACACAAAATACAATAAAGAATAGCCTCTCTCTCTCTCTCTCTCTCTCTCTCTCTCTCTCTCTCTCTCTCTCACTCTCTCTCTCTCTCGTAAATAAAGATACCGCATCAGAAAGTTATAAGCATACCCGTGAAGAGGCTCCAAAGAAAAGAAGTAAAATCCGCA
>JANJGK010007535.1:10000-30780 GCA_039081455.1 Macrobrachium rosenbergii | reverse complement strand
GCTCGTAGGCTCTTGGCTAGCTAACAGAGCGAAGAATGGGGAAGGGCCCATCCCTGGTAAAACTAAACCCCCATTTCAGTGATGCTTTGTTGGCGAAGATGCCCCAGGGGTGAGATCAATTGTGATCGTCAAAGACCAAATATATATATATATAGTATATATATATATATATATATATATATATATATATATATATATATATATATATATTAAAAAGGACCTCATTCAGACTGGATGAATGAGGTCCTTTTAGTAATTCTACTAACGCACAGAACAATTGGGTATGTGATAAAGTTAATATATATATTATAGTATATATATATATTATATATATATATATATATATATATACTGTATATATATATTACACACACACGCAAACACATTATATATATATATATATATATATATATATATATATATATATATATATATATATATATATTACACACACACGCAAACACATTATATATACAATTTATTTTCTTCAGCAAAAATATAAAAATAAAATAAATATTATTAATAATAATAATAATAATAATAATAATAATAATAATAGTAATTGAGGACGCCAAATGGCACCTTTTACCCTACTTACTACATAATTCTTTTTATATATGCATGTTATTTTCTTCAGAAAAAATATAAAGATAAAATAAATAATAATAATAATAATAATAATAATAATAATAATAATAATAATAATAATAATAATAATAATAATTGAGGACGCCAAATGACACCCTTTCTTGAGGACGCCAAATGTTCAGGACGCCAGGGCGCCAAATGACACCTTTTACCCTACTTACTACATGATTTTTTTTTATATATGCATGTTATTTTCTTCAGCAAAAATATAAAAATAAAATAAATAAATAAATAAATAATAATAATAATAATAATAATAATAATAATAATAATAATAATAATAATAATAATAATGATTGAGGACGCCAAATGACACCCTTCTTGGGACGCCAAATGTTCAGGACGGCAGGGCGCCAAATGACACCTTTTTACCCTACTTACTACATGATTTTTTTTTATATATGCATGTTACTTTCTTCAGCAAAAATATAAAAATAAAATAAATAAATAAATAAATAATAATAATAATAATAATAATAATAATAATAATAATAATAATAATTGAGGACGCCAAATGACACCCTTTCTTTTTTATATAATGTTATTTTCTTCAGCAAAAATATAAAAACAAAATAAATAAATATAAATAATAATAATATTAATAATTGAGGACGCCAAATGAAACACTTTCTTGAGGACGCCAAATGTTCAGGACGCCAGGACGCCAATTTCCTCACATCTGATACCTATCTAGAGGATCTGATTCTCTTACGCCATTAAATTTAACCAGACCACTGAGCTGATTAACAGCTCTCCTAGGGCTGACCCGAAGGATTAGATTTATTTTACGTGGCTAAGAACCAATTGGTTACCTAGCGACGGGACCCACAGCTTATTGTGGAATCCGAACCACATTATAACGAGAAATTAATTTCTATCACCAGAAATAAATTTCCCTAATTCTTCATTGGCCGGTCGGAGAATCGAACGCGGGCCCAGCCTAGAACGGTGCCATCCTGTCCAATGAAGAACATCTCTTACGCCATAATTTCATATTTAATCTCACATCTAATCTCCATTTCACTGTAATTTTCTAGTATATATATTTTCCACTATTTATTTTCGGTTAGTGAATACTTCATGAACAGTTGGAAAATTACAGGAAATCTCCTTCCATTTAAAATCCAGCTAGAGGACCTGATTCTAGCGCGCCATATTTCCATATTCAATTTCATATCAAATCTCAATTTCACAGTGATTTTATGCACCGGCCACGCCAGCATAAGCTTTCTATATGCGAACGCGCGACGGCCGCTATACGCTTTTGTTTCCGTTTCGACATAATCTTTTGGACGTGACCCGGGCAGGTGGACCAGCGGATAATGATTCCACTCAGACCTTTTTAGCTTTGAAACTGACACCTGCAAGTGCGGCAGGAGTGGGCCAGGTGGAATTAGTACAAAATAAATGAGGCTGTACTGTTCCGGAAAATCAGTCGGATACCTGTGGGGGCTTGTCAGTGAAAATTATGCATCGCGTATTGAACCGTTCGACGAATAAATACTGAAATTGTTACGTAATTCTGTAGAGTAACTTTATGGAATGGAATACAGAGTTTAGCCCATAGGCCAAGCGCTGGGACCTATGAGGTCATTCAACGCTGGAAAGGAAATTGAGAGTAGGTAGGTTTGAGAGGTGTAACAGGAGGAAAACCTCGCAGTTGCACTTTGTAATAATTGTTAGGAGAGGGTGGATAGCAAGATGGAAGAAAGATAATATGAGTGGAGGTACAGTAAAAGGAAAGAAAAGGGGTTGCAGCTAGGGGCCGAAGGGACGCTGCAAAGAAGCTTTAGTAATGCCTACAGTGCACCCCGTGAGGTGCACTGACGCATTACCCACCTAAGGGGAGTAACTTTATGGAGGACTCGTTTCGATTGTACAAACGTATCTAAAGAAAAACCAAGCATTACTTTAGGGAAGAAATGCTGTCTTTCTAAATGTTAATGATAAAAAAAAAACCTAAGATCTGAGAAAATACAACTGATTCTTTTTTTGATTACAAATGCTTGATAGAAATTCAACAAGATTCATTCTTAATGGTTTTTCATGTGGGAAATATTTTGTTCCATTTTTCATGCTCTGAGATGAATATCCGTTATTCAAATTATTCTAAGTTGTAGATTTTCCTTCGCTCAAATTATTCAAGTGTAGATTTTCTTTCACTCATATTGTTCCAAGTTGTAGGTTTTCTTTCACTCAAATTATTCTAAGTCGCAGATTTTCTTTCACTCAAATTATTCAGTCTAAGTTGTAGATTTTCTTTCACTCTAATTACTCTAAGTTGTAGATTTTCTCTTTCACTCAAACCATTCTAAGTTGTAGATTTTCTTTCACTCAAATTATTTCAAGTTGTAGACATTCTTTCACTCAAATTGTTCAAAGTTGTAGATTTTCTTTCACTCAAATTATTCCCAGTTGTAGATTTTCTTTCACTCAAATTATTCCAAGTTGTAGATTTTCTTTCACTCAAATTATGCTAAGTTGAAGATTTTCTTTCGCTCAAATTGTTCCAAGTTGTAGATTTTCTTTCACTCAAATTATTCTAAACTGTAGATTTTCTTTCACTCAGATTATTCGAAGCTGTAGATTTCCTTTCACTCAAATTATTCTAAGTGGTAGATTTTCTTTCACTCAAATTATTCTAATTTGAAGATTTTCTTTCACTCAAATTATTCTAATTTGTAGAATTTCTTGCACTCAAATTATTCCAAGCTACAGATTTTCTTTCACTCAAATTATTCCAAGTTGTAGATTTTCTTTTATTCAAATTATTCCAAGCTGTAGATTTTCTTTCACTCAAATTATTCTAAACTGTAGATTTTCTTTCATTCAAATTATTCTAAGTTGTTGATTTTCTTTCACTCAAATTATTCTAATTTGTAGATTTTCTTTCACTCAAATTATTCTAATTTGTAGATTTTCTTTCACTCAAATTATTCCAAGCTGTAGAGTTTCTTTCATTCAAATTATTCTAATTTGTAGATTTTCTTTCACTCAAATTATTCCAAGCTGCAGATTCTCTTCCACTCAAATTCTTCTAATCTGTAGATTTCCTTTCACGCACTCACTCATTAATATCGAACGTTACTGAAACAATGCAAAACGGAATTATGTTTCATTTTCATCTATAGGAAGAGTCGAACAAAAAGTCGGAAAAAGATGATATGTAAATGAGACAGAATCAATAACATGCAGTACTCACCAAGCGTAATTACGCTCCTCCTGTTCCCCAGCATCTTTGTTAAGAACACCTGTTGTCGCTTCATCAATCTCTTCCTTGTTTTCTTGGCTTCAGTGTGGACAACTGATTACATCTCGCGTCAATCCCTGCAAAAAAAAAAATAAATAAAAAATAAAAAAAATTTTAGCATCTGAATGATTTTCGTTCATGAAATCTCCAATGTTATCATCAGTATTATTAACTGTAACAAAGAATTTTATGCGCTCATGAGTCTTTGTTTAAAGTTTTTAATTTTTAACTTTTACCACATAAATGGTAAAATTTACTGTACATTTTTTAGCATTAGTTGATTTGACCAAAAATTAATTTCTTTAGCGGATTACTCCCGTTTTCAACAATCTCCTCTTCTGTTCAACGGTTGGAAAGACTGCAGTCACAGTCAACGCAGTCAGGAGATTTGGTTATCGTGCCTTGACAAACAACCGGTCAACAGTGCGTTCGAAATCGAAAACACTGCTGACTGGTGGGTTGCCAGGGAAAGATCATGAATTCTTCGGACTCTCTGCATTTCCTACACTATTTGAAGTTATTATCATTTCAACAGGATTTTTACAATATGGTGGTATTTTTCCAGCACAAGCAACCATTATTATTTACTTCGAATTATACCCTAAATCCTTCAATGATATAACTGAAATCACGTGATAATTGCGGACATAAAAGACAGTAACCTTAACTCAAGTTTGGCGAAAAAAAAACACAATCTTTCCAAATTAATTGTCATGTCTGAGTTATTTTTCCACTTATTTAAAGGTAAGCGCAGATCATAAGCAAAAATCGCTTAATACATGTGTGCAAAGCAGGCAATTTTCAAAATTAATTTTTGACAAAAACCGAATTTCACATTAATCTCATATTTCACCAAAAAATAGGATCCAAAATTGGTCATTTACAGACAGTCCATTTATAAATTATCCACGATCATATCATTATCACTTCAGCCCAACCAACACCAGCAATTATGTTAAAACAAAAAATTTGACAGATTGACAAAAAATTAAAAAAATTCGGACAGGCAAGACAAACTAAAGCGTGCTGAGCAGGGGGAGGGTAACCACTCTGCCTAGAGTATTACACAGTATGTAGAGCTAAACTTGTCTTATTGCATTTTACCCACTCTACCTAGAATAGTTCACAGTATGTAGAACTAAACTCATCCTACTGCATTTTAACCACTCTACCCAGAGTAATTCACAGTATGTAGAGCTAAACTTGTCTTACTGCATTTTACCCCGCTATACCTAGAGTAATTGACAGTATGTAGAGCTAAACTTCATCCTACTGCATTTTAACCACTCTACCTAGAGTAATACACAGTATGTAGAGCTAAACTCATCCTACTGCATTTTAACCACTCTACCTAGAGTAATACACAGTGTGTAGAGCTAAACTTATCTCACTGAAATATGTAGAGCAAAACTCATCTTACTGCATATTAACCACTCTATATATATATATATATATATATATATATATATATATATATATATATATATATATATATATATATATATATATAGAGTAATACACAGTATATAGAGCTAAACTCATCTTACTGCATCTTTTCAAAATAACAGCTTCGAATACAGTGTCAATAAACCTCCCGTGAGACGCAGATACCTGTCGCATTAACGAATATACCAGTAATCCAAATTTAAACGAAGGATCATTTCCCTCAGGGAACTCATTACCCCAGTGGTGTCGTTTATAATTGACCAAATTTGACAGTTTACTACTGTTTGGGAGAGACAACATTGTGTTTCTACCGTAGCCAAAAAAAAAAAAAAAAAAAAAAAAGTCACGCTTTCACAAGAATTTATTCATGTTATCAAACAAGATCTTCATCAATAATGGAACACGAGCATGAAGGTAATAACAGGATATGAAGAAACTGGGCAAAGTCTTGACCGGTAGGTTGTTAGGGTGCGATAATGAAGCCTCTGACTCACTGGCCACAGCTACACTTTATTTCTTTGTAATGATTTCAGTGCAGAAACTGTTTAACTAATTGTAATAACCTTCTCCTTTAACAATCTCACCGTCTAGTATAGAGCAAACAACAGATCCTTTTGGCTCCACTCTGTACAGTAGGCTCACAATCATAATAGATTTATAAGCATATCTTTTACTGTTGTAAATCTCCTTAAGACTGTACTGATCACAAACTCCACATCTGAGGAAGAAATATCGTCAACTTGAAGACTCATTGGGTCATTATCAATGGCATGGAATGGAAAATAGAATTTAGGCCAATGGCCTAGCGCTGGGACCTTTGAGGTCAATCAGCGCTGCAAGGGAAATTGAAAGATGCAACAAGAAACATTTGTTAAAAGGTGGATAGCAAGATGGAAGAATGAGAATATAAATTGAGGTACAGTAAAAGGAAGGAAAGGGGTTGCAGCTGGGGGCCGAAGGGACGCTGCAAAGAACCTACAGTAATGCCTACAGTGCACCGCGTGAGGTGCACTGACGGCACTAACCCCCCACGGGGTCATTAATGCAGCAGTTTTCACCTGTTTAAAAACTTTGGTTCCGCGTATCACAAGTGATGGAATATTTCTAATTCAGTGAATAAAAGTAATTTCCAGGATAAAAGTTCACTTCAGAGAAATGTAATTATCATCATTTCTATTTAAAAGTATATGCATTCATAATAAACAGGTCAAAAAGAGTGTTCCCTCTCGGTGCACTTAAAGAGAATAAATAAACAAATCGCATTTAAAAATAAAAGCAGAACCAAGAGATATGGAACGGATATACCAAATGAACTGAATTGAATTGAATAGGCGAAAGGCCAAGCTATGGGACCTAGAAGGTCATTCAGTGTTGAAACGGAAATTGACACTGAAAGGTCTGAAAGGTGTAACAGGAGGAAAACCTCGTAGTTTCACTATGAATCAATTGTTAAGTGAGGGTGGAAAGTAAAATGGAAGAAAGAGAATACGAAAGGAGGTACAGTAAAAGGAACGAAAGGGGTTCCGGCTAGGGGCCGAAGGCACACTATAAAGAACCTCAAGTAAAGCCTACAGTGCACCGCACGAGGTGCACTGACGGCCCTACCCCCCTACGGGTCAAATGAATTTAACAAATCAATATAGATAACCCAAAAATTCCAAAAAACTATGTATTATACAGCTGTTACCCATTAGTTTTCATCACTGGTACAGCTATAGCTAAAATCCGCTAGCATTTAATCGCCAAACAACGAGCTGATTTTCGTCAGTGTATAAAATATAGGAGTTATAACACAATACACTGCCAGATGGTTTATCCTAAATAAAGAACCATGATATATCTGTCATGGCAATGTATTACAAAGTTTCCCGTATGTTTTAGTTAGTGTGACAGGCAGCACAGGGTAAATAAATGTTAATGCGCGTCATTTGCAGACACGATTGTGAATGGAATTATCGTTTATTTAAATTTCATTTCTGTCGTTGTTTGTGCATTTGGCGCTGAATATAGTACAGTACGATATAATGTTGTGGATCTTTTTATGGAAGCAAATACCTATTTCAGTTATGTTTAAAATACTCTTTGGATAACGTAGATAATTAACTGTTCCAGGAAACCGTTTTTAGCTGATATACGTACATAATGAACGCAGTGTGCTTCCATATATTTTTATTTCTATGTGAAACGATTGTCTACAGGAAATAAACTCCACGTTTTAGTCTCGCCGTCGTCCAGCCCGTGGTCAGCCTCTCCTCCCTCTCCCACCACTGGCCTTTACATAAATATTCAACTTAAAGGTTACTCGGTCTGAGGTTCGGTAATTCCAATTTCGACCATCTCTCACATTACCGTAAAATTTTACGGTAAGGGAATATTAGTTTCAATATACCACCCTAATAAATTGTTAAATTGATTCCCCTCAAATTACTGGATGCCAAATATTAATAATGTATTTATTTTGTAAAAGTAATTCATGAAAAGGGTAGCGCGTAACTCGAGATGATATATTGCGGTTGTATATTGCACCATCGTTATCTACTGAACGGAACCCTCGACTTTCCACCATTTATCATAATTCCCCCAGACTATCTTGATGTAAAGAGTACATACAATTATTTTTTCACACACACACACATTCTGGATCCACTAAGAAATAATTCTGTAATTACGGGAGCATAAGAAATTCCAAGTTAAAAATTGTGGACTTTACTATGTGAAAATGACAGTGGATAAAATTCGCTGGTAATACACACACACACACATACATACATATATGCAGTATATATAAAAGAATATACTTATGCACATACACACACGTATACACACACATACATATATATATATATATATATATATATATATATATATATATATATATATATATATATATATATATATATATATATATATATATATATTTATATATAATGTATATATATACATATATACAGTATATGCACACGCACACACACACACACACACACACACACACATATATATATATATATATATATATATATATATATATATATATATATATATATATATATATATATATATATATAAATAAATGAAAGTATATATTGTGCATGAGAGTTCGAGCGTCTGTGTATCCTGCCACTTTCCATTGAACCCATATTTTGCTCATCATAATAAAAGCTTCAAAAACTAACGTACGCCCATCATCAGCAAAGCGGTCAGCTGCAATTCTGATAAAAGCAAAGTGTTCTGAAAAGCGTTCGCTGAATAAAGAACGAGTATTCAATTTGACTCTAACACATCTCCATGAGCTACGCGCGACTTTTTCATGAATTTTATGTTAATGACATAAAAGATTAATGATGATTTGTCTGAAAGGAAATTTATGTTGGAATTATATAGATCTACGTCTACTGTACATAACAATGTTCTAAAGATTTTCTAAGCTAATTTTTTCCAACAGATGGGAAATGACTTGTACTTGAAATATCCATTGCGCCTCTAATAAGTACCTGGTGACCTGGTGACCTTTGGAAGACAAAATAAATGGAAACTGAAAGAAAAAAAATAAACAGAAAAATTAAAGCAAAAATAAAACAAGTAAAAATGCGCAGAAGTTTCTTCGGCGCGATCGAGTTATTCTGTACGGCATATAATCACGGCCACCGAAAATAGATCTCTCTTTCGGTGGTGTCGGTATAATGCTGTATGAACCGCGGACCATGAAACTTTAACCACGGTTCGGTGGTGGCGTGTCCTATATCGTTGCCAGACGTACGCTTATGGCTAACATTAACCTTAAATAAGATAAAAACTACTGAGGCCAGAGGGCTGCTACCTGTTATGTCTGATGACTGGAGGGTGGATGATCAACATAACAATTTGCAGCCCTGTAGCCTCAGTAGTTTCTAAGATCTGAGGGCGGACAGAAAAAGTGCGGACGGACAGACAAAACCAGCACAATAGTTTTCTTTTACAGAAAACTAAAAACGCATCTGTCCAACCTAACGGACACCGATAGTCAGAATATTTCTTTTGGCTGGTCAGAGATCGTAAGGAACACACCATACATCCTATTCTCCTTCATGCTTGGGGAGGGGTGGGGGGGGGGGGGGGTTGGCCGCGCTGGCAGACTTGCTTTATCTAACGCGACCAAACTCCACAAGATTAATCGACAGTTTTGTGTTACAGGAAATGTCTTCTATTTTGTCGATTCTTCTCCATAATATACTAAATGAACGAGAAAAACAGAAAGTATAAAATAACAAACTCCAAATAATTCATTATGGTCAAAGAGTTCATAAATAACACCGAAAGTAGCTACGAAGAGAATATATCCCAAAACCACATTCATATAACAAAGGCAGTTTCCACACAGCCAGAGGCGACCATTAAGTACCCAACAGTAGCATGACACCGTTTTTCCATTCCAGAAAAGGATTACTGGTTAATAAGGACGGAGAGTCCATTGTTAATCACAGTCCTATTTCTGTGCTCTCTGGAAGTCTGGATTAACCTAATCCCTGGCGAGTAACTGTGGATAAATACAAAAAAAACGTCAGATTAAATTACGTCAGACTAACCCTCAATTCAGAGAAGAATATATAATGGCTGTGTTCATTAACTTGATTCGTTGTGCCTCTAAATGGTTCTTGCGTAAACAGCTACAGTATTCTATGGAAAATAGCTATACTGTTATTTTCATCAATAAATTAATTTTGTGTGGAAAAGCATATAATACGTAATTTCTCACCTATTTTATATGCATATAAACACACACCACCTTAATTTAATGTTAAAATATGCAGGTGCTAATTGACATAGCTGGTTGACTGGTTCGGATTAAGTCGGGCTTATGCAAGCTTGGGACCTTGCCCTAAGTGTGGTAAGGAGTTAAAGGGAGAAAGAGGCCTGGCGTGACCCTGCAGGCTCTTGACCAACCAACCATGCGAAGACAGTAACCCTAGAGTTATATAACCTTCTATAAACTAAAGATCAATAGTTATACCTCTGGAAATTGGCGTTAAAATATTAATCATCTTGACCTTCATAGCTATTATCAATGTAATTTGTTGTCAAGGCACGGTAGTTATTTAACAATTATCAATATAATTTCATTAAAGACAAAATTACGCCAGACTAATCCTCACTTCAGACGAATATGTAATGACTGTTTATCAATTGTAATCGTTGTTTCTCTAAACCGCTCTTGGGTAAACAGCTATTCTCTGGAATGTAACAGCCATGTTCATCGATATTATGATGCTTTTGTGGAAACGCCTATGATAGACAATTTCATCTACCTTATCTGTATATGAAATAACAACTCCATAATGAGTAAAAAGCCACGATAATGTAAATGATAGAATGTATTTTTCCAAAATACAAAAAGGATAAAAGAGTGGAGCTTTCGACCGTTTGCACAACGGTCCTCTTCAGCCAACTGAATAAAAACCTCTTCAGCCAACTGAATAAAAACCTCTTCAGGCAACTGCATAAAAACCTCTTCAGCCAACTGAGCAAAAACCTCTTCATCCAACTGGATAAAAACCCCATCAGCCAACTGAATAAAAACCTCTTCAGCCAACTAAGTGAAAACCTCTTCAGCTAATTGAATAAAAACCTCTTCAGCCAACTGAATAAAAACCTCTTCAGCCAACTGAATAAAAACCTCTTCAGCCAACTGAATAAATACCTCTTCAGCCTAATGAATACAAACCTCTTCAGCCAAATGAATAAAAACCTCTTCAGCCAACTGAATAAAAAGCACTTCAGCCAACTGAGTGAAAACCTCTTCAGCCAACTAAATAAAAACCTCTTCAGCCAACTGAATAAATACCTCTTCAGCCAACTGAATGCAAACCTCTTCTGCCAACTGAATACAAACCTCTTCAGCCAAATGAATAAAAACCTCTTCAGCCAACTGAATAAAAACCTCTTCCGCCAACTGAATAAAAAACACTTGTTTATCTTAAAAAGACAAATTGAAAAGAATTTTTGTGACAGTCCAGGAAAACATCGAACAATCTTTCGATGTTTTCCACAATTTAATGTTCATATACATATGCATATTAACACAAGTGGCAAACTGGTTGACATTAAGTCGGGCTCATGCCAGCTTGGGACCTTGGCTTAAGTGTCGTAAGGAGTTAAAGGGAGAAATAGGCCTGGCGTAACCCTCCAGGCTCTCACCAACCAACAGAGTAAAGACAGATATCCTCGGTGTATGTAACCTTGTATAGTCCAAAGGTCATTTATTGGCTCTATTTAGTATTTGGTGTCAATCCTTCTTCATGGCTAATATGAATGTAAATTGTATTTAAGGAAGAGTAATTATTTAGCAAATTATCAGTATAATTAATCAATACTCACTTCAGTTATCCCAACTAACAAAGTCCAGCTTAATAGCCTATACCTGTATAATACTTTACATAATCTCACGATCAATAATTATCTCGCTTTAGTAATTGGCATGAAAACATTCAGTATAATTTGTATTTAAGGAAGGATAATTATTCAACAAATTATCAATATTATTTCACATCTACACCCTCTTCAATTATCCAAACTTCCGGAGAAGCAAAACTCCCAGTGGTTGATGTGCTTGCAAAGGCATGAAAGTTGTAACGAGTTCAGGCACAATGGTGCTTTCCCTGCTTGTGCGAGAAAGTTGTTCAGAAGAAGAAATCGCAGGAGAACCACCTGATCCCCCTTAACAAAACGTCCGCGCTTTTCCCCTTGTCAAGATTACGCAACTTTTCCTGTGCTTGTTTTTCTCTCTCCATATAAACTTTTCTTTTTCCGGGTTAAGCTAACGACGCGTAAGTCCATTTCCAAGAATGGGATCATCCCTAAGGTGAACAGGATTCATTGCGTTTTGTTTTGTTTACCACTTCCATTTCCAGCAGGTGGTGGACCGTCCTGGGAGTAAACGTATTTTCCAAGCTGTGTTTTCAAGCTCGAATCACAACATGCAAATTTCTATTCGTTCTGTGGTTTTCCTGCGATTCAAGTCAGTGATACCTGTTTTACAACGAGTAAACAGGATTTCACGGCGTTAATAATATCCCTATGAGAGCTCAGCGCTCTCGTGTGAGATTTGCATTACGTCCGTAGTATTTTGAATAAAATACCTACACTGGATGCGGGTATTAGGAATCTTTGCGCATATTATTACGCATTCCCCAAGGAGAATATTTTATTTTAATGCAAGACCTGTACTATTTCTATGGAAACTTGCGTATGGGATGGGGGTGAGTTTAGAGGATTGCTGGGTGTATAGGACCCATATAAAATGATGGGAAATGATATGAAATACGTATGAGATTATATAAAACGAAAAACTCAGGAAGAATCTAGTAGTTGAGGACGCGTCGTTTCAAAATATTACTTTGTGTGCTGATAATTCTATGAGCTTTATTTGAATAATGGACGTTTGTCTATTCTTACAGACGAAAATATATGCATAACGAAACTGAGAAATTAATTCAAACAATGTGGAATATCGTGGAAGCTGCAGTTAGGGCTGTAAGTGGTGTAACAGAAATCCTGAAAATAAAAAGGAAATTACTGTAAAAGAAATAAAAATTAATGGATTATATATAAAAACGAACACCAGGTTTAAAGACAGAACGCATTCCTGGCATAATTTTCATCCCGCTCAATAAGTGGGTCCCATACAAAAAAAAAAAAGTTAGTTACAATTGCAGCCAAAAATCCACATTTACCAACAAAAAAGAATTCTTTTACAGATTTCTTTCATATAGGCCAGTTGAATAACTTCCCTTAAAAATATCTAAAGGCCATCTCACTCACTAAAGTTAATCACAGTTTAATTCTTTTCTTAATATAGAAGCTCATTCTGCCACTCAACCTAGAAAAATAAATTTTTCATTCTACCACTCAGCCTAGAAAAATAAAATCAGTCACGCCTACAGGAAGTAATTTTTGCAAAATTATCCTCAGAATAAATTAGTGAAGTCCCACCCAACAAAAATGAAAATTCCCATGCTCACAGAAGGAATTCCTGTAGAACTTTCAGCTCCCAAAAAAAGGAAGGTTGACCTTGACCCCTCACACCCCGAAAACTTCCCCAACACCGCCCCCCCCCCAAAAAAAAAAATAATAAAACCATTCACGCCCACAAAAAAAGATTTCTCACATAGGTTTTTTACTAAGTAAGCTCAGCCCTAAACCCATTGTTAAGAAAGAAAAAAAATACACACACATATGCACCATTACTCCACTTTGCCAGACCAAAAACAACAAGAAGAAGACACTCTGAGATCAGATTCCCGAAGCCAAAGAAAGAAGGCAGCACCAATTTTAACTGAATTAAACTGAGTGCAGAATTTAGGCCAAAGGCCAAGCACAGGGACCTATGAGGTCATTCAGCGCTGAAACGGAAACTGACAGTAAAAGGTTTGATAGAAGCAACAGGAGGAAACCCTCGCAGCTGCACTAATTGTTAGGAGAGGGTGGAAAGTAAGATGGAAGAAAGAGAATATGAACGGAGGTACAGTAATAGGAACGAAAGGGGTTGCAGCTAGGGGACGAAGGCGCGCTGCAAAGAACCTTATGTGCCTACAGTGCACCGCATGAGGTGCACTGACGACACTACCCACCTACGGGGAGCATCGATTGTTCAAATCCGTATTTGCAGTGATCTTCATTCCAGGGATTCATTCTTTTGACCAACGTCCTCCAGCTTTCGTAACACCAATATGAGCCCAGAAGTGATTCTGGAAATGTTCGAGGGACTTGATGTCTGCGCTCGTTCCATTAATGAAGTAGGGCACGAAGAGAATATATTTTTTTTTTTCAGGGACACTATGATGTCATTAATGGACGTGTGTACTGATTTTTATGGAACGGGAAACTGCGAACTGTCTCGCAAGGGAACTCTGACTGATGAGTTTTAATTTTGCTAATTATGCCTGGGAAGCCACTGAATAAAAGGCATATCCAAAAGAAAAGTTCACTTAAGAGAAATGGATTTATTATTATTCTTACTGAAATATAAGCATTCATCAAGAAAAGTAAAAAAGACTGCTACCTTTTCTATGCAAGTTTAGACAAATAATAAAACAAAATCATGCTTGAAAAAAAAAATAAAAGATTGCTTCCTTCCTATGCAAGTTTAGACAAATAATTAACAAAATCATGCTTGAAAAAAACTAAAACAGAGATATGGAATGCAGAACAGATGAAATTAACAGATCATTATACATACACAAAAACCCCAAAAACTTTAGTATTACACAGTTAAATAGTTTCCCATCACTAGTACAGTAACAGAAAATGCCCGCCAGCATTCAGTCGTCAAACAACGACCGGATTTTCATCAGAGCACAAAATAGTGAAATTATAATAGACTGCAATGCTAGATGGTTCATCCCAAGTAAAGAACCACGATAGCTCTGTCACGGCAATGTATTGCAGGGTTTCCCGTATGCTTTAGTTACTGTGACAGCTAACGAGGAGTGAATAACTGTCCATACGCGTCATATGCAGACATGATTGTGAATGGAACCTTCGTTTGTTTAAATTTCATTTCCGTCGTTGTTTGTGTATTTGGAGCTGAATATAGTTCGGTGCGATATGATATTGTTATGAAGTTTTGTTTTATTGAAGCAAATACCTATTTCAGTTATGTTTAAAATACTCTTTGGATAACGTAGATATTTCACTGTTCCAGGAAACTGTTTTCAGCTGAGATTTGTACTTAAAGAACGAAATGTGCATCCACACATTTTTTTTATTGTTTGAAACGACTGTCTACGGGAAATAAACTCCAAGTTTTAGTCTCGCCAACGTCCAGCACGGGGTCAGCCTCTCCTCTCTCTCACCATTGGCCTTTAGATAAATATTTAAATTAAAGGTACCTTGGTCTGAGGTTTGGTACTTCCAGTTTCGACCATCTTTTACATTACCGTTGATTTTATTACGGCAAGGGTATACTAGTTTCAATATAAAAGCCTAATAAATTAATAAACTGCTTTCCCTTAAAGTACTGGATGTGAAATATTCATCACAATATTTCTTTTCCAAACATAATTCACGAAAAGGGTCGCGAGTAACTGGAGATGATATATTGCAATTGCACATTGCATCATCATTATCTATTCAATGGAATCTCCCTCGACTTTCCACTATCATTATAATTCCAGCAGATCATCTTGGTGATAATAGTTCATAATTCTGCGTGCGTACATACGCACATGAACACACACGCACACATATATATACATATACTCGTATATATATTATATATATATATATATATATATATATATATATATATATATATACACAGTATGTATATATTAAATATAAATACATACATAAATACACATACATACACATATATATAATTATATATACAAAATTTCAAATTCATCTAAAAATTGTTATTCTGGACCCAATATGCAAAGATTATTTAATGAAAAGGACATATGAAATTCCAGTTTAAAATCTGAGGATTTAATGAGTCAAAAAGTGATAAAATTCGCTGGTCATAGTCATGTACAATATGTATGTATATATATATATATATATATATATATATATATATATATATATATATATATATATATATATATATATATATGTATATATATATATATATATATATATATATAATATACAGTATATATATATATATATATGTATATATTAAATATAAATACATACATACATACACATACACGCATATATATATAATTATATATACAAAATTACAATTTCATCTAAAAGTTGTCACTCTAAACCCACTTTGCAAAGATTATTTAATGAAAAGGACATATGAAATTCCAGTTTAAAATCTGTGGATTTAATGAGTCAAAAAGTGATAAAATTCCCTTGAAATAGTCATGTACAACATATACATACATACATATATATATATATATATATATATATATATATATATATATATATATATATATATATATATATATATATATATATATATGTGGAAATATATACATGTTTGAGTGTCTGCGTACCCTGCCACTTTCCACTGAACCCATATTTCGCCCCTCATAAAACCTTCAAAAGCTCATAAAAGTTTTAAAAACTAACGTACGGCCATCATCAACAAAGCGGTCAGCTGCAACTATGATCAAAGCAAAGTGTTCTGAAAAGCGTTCGCTGAATAAACAACGAATTTTCAATTTGACTATAATACATCTCCGTGAGCTACGAGCGACTTTTTTCATGAATTATATGTTTATGACATAAAAGAACTATGATGGTTTGTCATAGAGTATTTCCAGAGGAGAAATTTAATGCTGGAATTATATAGTTGTGTGTCTACAGAATGATGTTACCAAGATTTTCCGATTTAATTTTTTTTTCCAATAGATGGAAATGACTTACATCATTGTACTTTTGTTGACATAAGTAGTGAATTAATTACCTGGGAACTGGTGGATTGGATTTAACAAAAATAAACACACTGCGGTGCAAAAGAATGAAGACAAAATTAAAGGACACTGATACAAAAAAAAAAAAAAAAAAAAAAAAAAAAAAAAAAAAAAAAACAAAGATTAATGCTAATAAAAACACACGGCGTCTTTTCAACCTAAATACCAACGATAGTCACAACATTAGTTTCTTTTGGTTGGTTAGAGCTCGGAGGACTACAACAGTCCACCTAGTTTCTTTTATGCCGGAAGGGGAGTCGGGAGGGGGGGGGGGGGGTTGGCCGCGCTGGCACACTTACGCGACCAAACTCCGCGAGATTAATCGACAGTTTTGTGTTACAGGAAATGTCTTCTACTTTGTCGATTCTTCTCCATAACATACTGAATGAAAGAGAAGACAGAAAGTAAAAAATAACAAACTCCAAATAATTCACCATGGTCAAAGAGTTCATAAATAACACCGAAAGTAGCTACGAAGAGAATATATACCAAAACCACATTCATATAACAAAGGCAGTTTCCTCACACAGCCAGAGGCGACCATTAAGTACCCAACAGTAGCATGACACCGTTTTTCCATTCCAGAAAAGGATTACTGCTTAATAAGGACGGAAAGTCCATTGTTAATCATAGTCCTTTTTCTGTGCTCTCTGGAAGTCTGGATTAACCTAATTCCTGGCGAGTAACTGCGGATAAATACAAAAAACCTTAGATTAAATTACGTCAGACTAACCCTCAATTCGGAGAAGAATATATAATGGCTGTGTTCATTAACTTTATTCGTTGTGTCTCTAAACGGTTCTTGCGTAAACAGCTATTCTATGGAACATAGCTATACTGCTATTTTCATCAATAAATGAATTTTGTGTGGAAAGGCATAAATAGATCATATCTCACCTGTTTTATATCGATATGAACAAACAGCCCCTTAATCTAATGTTGATGCACAGGTGCTAATTGACATTGCTGGCTGACTGGTTCGGATCAAGCCGGCCTAATGCACCGTGGGACCTTGCCCAAAGTGTGGTAAGGAGTTAAAGGGAGAAAGAGGCCTGGTGTGACTCTCCAGGTTCTTGACCAACCAACCATGCGAAGACAGTAAGCCTAGAGTTGTAAAATCTTGTATAAACGAAAGGTCAATAGTTATACCTCTGGAAACTGGCGTTAAAATATTAATCATCTTGACCCTCTTCTCAGCTAATGTCAATGTATTTTGTATTCAAGGCACGGTAGTTGTTTAACAAATTATCAATATAATTTCATCAGCAACAAAATTACGTCAGACTAATCCTCAATTCACAGACGAATATATAATGAAACTGTTTATCAGTTTTAATCATTGTTCCTCTAAACCGTCCTTACATAAACAGCTATTCTATGCAATGTAACAGCTATGCTCATTAATAAAATTATTTTTTCGTGGAAACGCCTATGATAGACAATTACATCTATCTACCTGTATATGAAATAACAACTCCATAATTTAATGTCAATATACAGGTGCATATTAACATGACTGGTAAACTGGTTCACATTAAGTCGGGTTTATGCCAGCTTGGGACCTTACCTTAAGTGTGGTAAGGAATTAAAGGGAGAAATAGGCCTGGCGTGACCCTCCAGGCTCTCACCAACCAACAAAGTAAAGACAGATGTCCTCGGTGTGTGTAACCTTGTATAATCCAAAGGTCGATCATTAGCTCTATTTAATATTTGGCGCCAAAATATCAACCCTCTAGCGTCCTTCTTCGTGGATAACATGAATGTAAATTGTATTTAAGGAAGAGTAATTATTCAGCAAATTATCAATATAATTTCATCAATACTCACTTCAATTATCGAAACTAACAAAGTCCAGACTAATAGCCTACATGCAAAATACTTTATATAATATCACGATCGATTATTATTTCGCTTTAGTAACTAGCGTTAAAACATTCATTATAATTTGTATATAAGGAAGGATAATTATTCAACAAATTATCAATATGATTTCATCAACAATCTCTTCAGTCATCCACTCTTCCGGAGGAGCAAAACTCCCATTGGTTGAAGTGCTTGCAAAGGCACGAAAGTTGTAACGAGTTCAGGCACAATGGTGCTTTCCCTGCTTGCGCAAGAAAGTTGTTCAGAAGAAGACATCGCAGGAGAAACACCTGATCCCCCTTAACAAAACGTCCGCGCTTTTCCCCTCGTCAAGATTACGCAACTTTTCCTGTGCTTGTTTTTCCTCTCTTCATATAAACTCTTCTTTTTCCCGGTTAAGCTAACGACGCGTAAGTCCATTTCCAAGAATGGGATCATCCCTAAGGTGAACTGGATTCATTGCGTTTTGTTTTGTTTACCGCTTCCATTACCAGCAGTTGGTGGACCGTCCTGGAAGTAACGTATTTTCCAAGCTGCGTTTTCAAGCTCGGATCACAACATGCAGATTTTCATTCGTTGTGTGGTTTTCCCGCGATTCAAGTCAGCGATACCTGTTTTACAACGAGGATTAAACAGGATTTCACGGCGTTAATAATATCCCTCTGATAGCTACTAAGCGTTCTCGCGTGAGATTTGCATTACGTCCGTAGTATTTCGAAAAAAAAAAACCTACACTGGATACGAGTGTTAGAGATCTTTGCCTGTATTATTACGCATTCCCCAAGGAGATTATTTTGTTTTAATGCAAGATCTTTATTATTTCTATGAAAACTCGCATATGGGATGGGGGTGGGTTTGAATGAGGGCTGGGTGTATGGGACGCATGTAAAATGACGGGAATAGGGATGGAATATGTATGTGATTATATACAATGAAAAATTCACGATGGAATATGTATGTGATTATATACAATGAAAAATTCACGAAGAATCTAACAGCTGAGGACGCGTCGTTTCAAAATATTACTTTATGTGCTGATAATTATATGTGCTTCATTTGAATAAGTGGACGTTTGTCTATTCATACAGACGACAATATTTGCATAATGAAATTCAGAGAGTAATTTCAACAATGAGGAATGTCGTGGTGTAACAGAAAATCCGGGAGATACAAAGGAAATTACTGTAAAAGAAAAAGAAAAAATAATGGATTATCTATGAAACAAGCGCCAGGATTATGAGCAGAAAGCATTTCTTCCTTAACTTTCCTCCTGCTCAATAAGTGGCTCACATAAAAAAAATGTCAGTTACTAATACTTAATAAAAAAAAGGCCCATTTTTAATCAATATCCACTTTGATCATCAGAGAAAATCTTTCGCAATTTTCTTCCAAAGAGACAAGTGATTGCCCTTGCTTAAAATATGTATGAAAGCCATCTCACTCACAGAAGATCATTTTCATACAATTTTAGTTTTCTGTAGAAGAAAACTATTGAGGTGGCTTTGTCCGCCCGTCCACAGTTTTTCTGTCCGCCTTCAGATCTTAAAAACTGCTGCAGCAAGAGGGCTGCAAATTGGTATGTTGATCATCCACCCTCTACTCATCAAACATATCAAATTGCAGCCCTCAAGCCTTAGTAGTTTTTATTTTATTTAAGGTTAAGGTTAGCCATGGATCGTGCGTCCGGCAGCGCTTTCCGAAGGCGTCCCCGACGCACGTTCAATTGACAGCATCTGGGGAGCAACTGAGCGCTGCAGAGAGTTTAATACAGCATTCTACGCTATACAGAAAACTTGATTGCGCAGAAGAAACTTCGGCGCATTTTTTACTTTATATTAACGCGAAAATTTATCCTACCACTCCACCTCATCAAATCGAATTCCCCAAGCCCAAGGAAGTCATTTTTACAAATTTACCCTCAGAATAATTAAGTTAAGTCCCACCCAAAGAAAACCATTCATCCTCATTGAATGAAATCTTGTAGGATTTTCAGCCAAGAAAAAATGAAGGTTGACCTTGACCCTCACACGCCAAAGGCTTCCCCAACACCTCCCCACCCCCGCCAATTAGAAATTAAAAAACATTCACGCCCACAAAGAGAAAATCTTGCGTAGGTTTTTTTACCAAATAGGATCAACCCTTAACACACTATTTCGAAAAAAAAAACA